>JAQFZC010000576.1:0-46440 GCA_034695205.1 Dicyrtoma fusca
CAACACGAGAAACTCCTACATGCTTTAATTTGATATAGAGAATGCCCAATGTCAATGTACAGGATAAAAAATACAGCTAACCATCAAGTTTCAAGTCTATTTAGCTATTTAGATTTTGAGACTGTATAGATGCTCTTTAAAAAGTTCTTATACAGAAAAAAGAGTTACTCTTCAGTACGAAGAACTCTCTATTATTCTATTCTAGAAAAGAAGGAGAGGGAAGGGGCGCTATAGTATAGATATAGGTATGTATCAATGCAGCGATCAAATATCTGTAGGTTTTAAATATTCCGTGAGTAGTTAGTTCGCACTTGTAGTTTTTGAGGGACGGCAAGATTACATCACAGAACCGAAAAACTACGAAACAGAACTGTAGTGGAGTAATTTTGGGTACCTACACAATCCGCTTTTCCTTATATAATGTTATGGAAAAGTATACAGAGTAAGCAACTCATTGGCGAGAACAACATCCACACATGAGGATCACATCTGTAGCTTGTAGCTCGTAGTTAAGCAACGGAAGGGAGACAGAAGGCTTTGAATTCAAAGGCACGAGAGAGAGAGAGAGTTTCCCCAGTATTCTATTGCTATAGCAATGCTGCATTCATTCCATCGCTGTGTTATTTTTAACTGTATTAGGATGAGTTGAGAGAGAGTTCAGTTTAGTTTTTAGCTTGACTCTGAGAGTTAGTCTTGAGTCTTTACTTGCACATGCAAATGGAAACACCAAAGGAAGCCAACAACGACGTTGTTCGATGTCTGTCGTCTGTATCTGTCGAGGAACGTTTATAAAAATCTCTTGAATATATGCTCCGTAGATCCTGACTTCGCGTGTCTTCTTCTTTTTCTTTTCCGTGAGTTTGGGTGCACTAATAAAAGTCTAAATTCTAAATCTAAAAGTCACCAGCACCAGCTCCGCTCCTCGTCACTTTCCTTCTCCTTCACGCCATCCACATCATTTCATTTCATTTTCATCCCAATCTCCTCTCGTCTCATAATAATATCTCCACCACTCCAACTCCAGACAATCCCCATCCACATTCACGGTTTAAAATTTCAAACCTACCAGCATATATATGCACAGTACACACACAACACACAGACACAGTCAGTCCGTCACACTAACAACCGTAATGAACCATCAACCATCTAGACAGTTTTTTTTATAGATTTCAATTTTTCACTCACTCACTTTTCCAATTCTAACTTCAAACTTGTCTTTTGAGAATAGAACGAATTTGCATGTTCCACACAAATAGCACCAGTCACGAGTGTATAGCTGGATCACAGTCAGTTGAGATGCGATATCTACTGTATCTGTATAATCGTAATTATATACCACTTTTACTTCACGGTAGCTTAGAAGTAGGGAGACGTGAGGGAACAGTTGCCTTGTCAGTTCATTAGATGTCAGAATTTAGAATCTGTCGTTTATCACTGTATTAATCGATATTAATATTTCAATAATTTTTCATTTCACTTTCAACTTTCAAAGTCTGATATCCCACGATTTTAAAATTAAGTACAGTTGACAGTTTCAGCTGTATGTACGTACATCTGACAAAAATAAAGTTTCGAATACGTAACAACGAAATTAAATAAAAGTCTACAAACAGTACTCTATGAGACCACAGACTAAAACTTGTGTAGGTATACAATTCATACGAAACATTTTAATATTAACGTTTTTCCGTGTGCACTACAGAAATGAAGAATTAATTTTTTAAACATAATATACCTACCTAGGTAATTGTATAACTAATTTTATTGTTGTGACTGCATGGTCTGCAACTTGCGTTATGTCTGACTCTATAGTACGTAATTGGCTTTTATCAAGTGTCACTTTTTTTTTAACTTTTTAACTTTTAAAATTCTGCGTGTAGGTACTTACGTACAGACAGGTATGTTTGTTTAAAGAATTTAGGTTTATGAGGATGAAGATCCAGGGTACATGAGCGTGGCGAGGTAATAAAATAGGGAAAATAGCACTGATCTCACGAGTATTACACGTTCTTGTAGTAGTAGTTGTCGCTGTCGTTGTGGGTACACTTGATAGTTGATGATAAGTTGATAGTTGATCTGTGGCTACTATATACTTGTTGTGCCTCTTTTCCTTCTTCTTCTTCGTCGTCTTCTTCTTGCTCACCTCTTCGCAAGACTAGAGCAAGACTGACTGAGAGGACAGGACAAGGCAAGGTAGAGAAGAGGATATTATGTGTAAGGCAGGACAAGACACTGGACGAGACAAAACAAGACAGACGTTCAAGTGGACATCATAATAATAATCCCCATCACACCCATTACCGTCTACAATGTGCACACACACACACACACACAAGTATGCCCTAGCCTAGCCCTACGTTGATCGCTAATCGCTGATTCTGTGTGTGTTCTTTTTTTTTCTTTTTTCTTTTAGCAATAATGTACCTTCCTATATACCTACCTAGTATGTACAATGTGTGCTGATCCTGATTCTGTGATCCTGATCCTCAATTCGAATTCCACTTAAGATTGTGTAAAGTGTGCGAAGAGCGACGACAAGTCAAGACAGACAAGACAAGGCAACTATCAGCATCTGTATGGACAACTATGGAAATCTCTTATCCTGATTCTGATTCTGATTCAGATCCTCTCATGTGTGTATAAAACAAAACAGGTAGACTAGATCTTTGTAGACCTTAGGCCTGGCTGTATGTCCTTGTCGCTGCAGTCCTATTATAGCCACGTCCTATATGACGGACTGGCAGAAGATGCACCCACTACACAGTGTCTGTATGTACTACACTCACACAGTATACCTAGTCTACTTTAACTGCTATCTTACTAGTTAATCTTCTTATATAATGCTAGTGCTGTATATTATTTTGTTGGAACCAGAAACGGAGCCACCCGCAGCCTTCGTCTTCCCTGGTATACCGACTATTTACCTTTAACGTAGCTCCGAAAGAACAAGAAGCAAAGAACAACACAGTGCAGTGGATACTACTACTGATAACAGAGAGAATGATGCTGAGTACAGAATTCGGGGAGAATGTGGGAAGCTTACATAATACAGTCACTATTAGGGAGAACAAGTACTCATATCAGGACAGTAGTAGTGGAGAAGAACTTGCTAGCAGTAGTAGGTAACTGTAGCAACTACTTCTGCCTCTAGTCAGACCCGAATACCGAATGAAGATATTATGACGTTGTAAGTAGGCAATTAAAAAGGTGTAGAGTGATGTGGAAAAAAAGAAACGGGAGGAATATCTTGAATATTTTTATGTAAATTCTTTCCCTTCATATCCTTATGACACGGTTACAGCTATAGAATCTTAGAATAAAACTAGCTCCTACCGATACCGAAACGATATAAGTATATATGTACAGGGAGCTCTTGTATAATCTCTCCTCCTGTACAATTAAATACGGCGTAGTTCCTTCTGACTTAATACTACTTTAGCCACTACATTACAACGTGTAGAATGTGGTTGCTGGTGCTGGTTGGGGATGCTAAAAATGTGCACTTTAGTTTTCGAATCTCTCTCTCTCTCTTGTCTATTACAGTAACTCAACGCAATCTAATGTAATGTAATGCAGTGCAATCCAGTGCAATGGAAATTGTAGCCCGCAGCCGCTGTACTGTACTCCGTACTAAAAGATATTTACAGAATCTTTGCTTATTCTTTTTGCCATTCGGTTTGGCGTTGGCTAGGTTTATCCGTCGAGAGAGAGAGAGAGAGAGAGAGGGAAGAAGAAGCGTGGAAGGGTTTGGGAATGGATGATGGGAATTTGGATTTGGATTGGGATTGCGTTTGGGCTTTGCTTTGGTTCGTCTGTTGATGTTGACGTGAACGTTAACGTTTTGACTGTGCAAAAGGAGACTTGAAAAAGGGAAAGTTATTTTTGGACACCCACGCGGCATATGGGCGCAATTGAAATCGGTCCAAATTTGGTTTCAAGGGGGCACACACACACAAATCCAATCCATCGTCTACTCATAAGATGAAACTGTACAAGATACCTAAGGTATATTATACCACATCTCTAACTCTAGACTATGACTATCCTCCTCTGTAACTCTTCTATAATCGTCAGTGTGTAAATGTATTGGGAATGGGAATGGGATCGGCACAGCATACCTACCTACATATGATCATTGCATTAGCATTAGGAATATTAGACAGGCAGTGAATTAGGCTGGGAGGGGTTCTCCACATCCACCTACTTCATTGCACTTCAGACCAAAAACCAAACTTACAAAACTTATTACATTATTATATATTATGTCCGTATACTCTCAGCATACCTACTCTACAGATATATCCGCTCATGAAATGCCAAATGGCATGACATACTAAATACTAATACAATGCAATGCACTCCAAATCATTTCACGGCACTGGCAGGAAAAAAAAACCATCAGGTTTAGATCTGTCTACAGCTCTCTGCATACTACTTTCCTCTCCCTCTCTCTCTCTCTCTCTACTGCATATCTGTGAGTAATGACAAACAAAACAAGAGACAGTAGAGTAGATCAACCTCTATGCCTTTTATAATTACACATGTTTACATAAGTATTCAGCCGTCACTACATAGCTGCATAGGTAGTGTACTTATAATTAGGTACCTACACACATGCCAACCAATATTTACCAGATACATACCTACATAATAATGTATCAGGTAACACAGATAAATGTAAATTTTAATACTGCCCACAGAAGAAAATACTGTCAATGCTGATTTTTTGAAGAAAACAACACACACACACACACACACACACACACACACACACACACACACACACACACGCATACAACGATTCAGTGCATAATCACGTATAGATTAACGAGTTTGTAGAAGACAATACAGATAAGTAATTCAATAAAAGAAACCAGTATGCATGGAGCATGTAGCCCACACTTACAGGTCTAATTCTTTACAATTATACTGTGCTTGTGCTGCAGTGTACTGTTCACTGTACTGAATCGTCCTCTTATTAAATGACAATTACTCTAATTAGCACGCCTAATCTCTAATAAAATAACACACCACACGCTCTCTCACACTCCAACTTCAACTCCAAGAACAAGTTCTTTACAGAAGTCAATTTTTATAATAATTATTATTATTACAATGGACGATTGAAAAGACAGACTTGACTGACTAGCCCAGCGACTGGCGACTGTAATTCGGTACTCTGATCTTTCTCTCTGTCTCTGTCTGTTTGTTGTTGTTGTTGAGCAACAACTTCTTCACTTACTAACTTATGACTGACGAAGAGGATTAATGGAAACGGATAACAATGTTTTGATTGACTCACTCACTCATTGCTCCGCTCAGTCCTGCAATTCCAATGAACTCCTGCTACTGATTGACTTCTCAATGCTCCATGTAGGTACTTAAAATACATGTACCTACCTACATACACATATGATACAAACTGCAAACTGCAAATGGACTATTGCTTTCGAATGCTTCAATTCAAGGTGTTCTCTTCTAACGTTTTATGACATCCATCACATCCCATCATAAGATGCTTGCATTTTATCTGAGCTGCGTGTAGTATTACACTAGCAGGTTCTTTCCGATGACATTTATCAGTGACTGCAACATTGGACAAAACTATAGCCTACATAGAGCACCTACCGACCTACCCACATTCATTCACACCTACAACATACCTTCTATTTCTTGTTATGATGTCCGTCATCGTTCCTGCATACAAAACCTTACAAATATAGCATAATATGTATTTTAAAATGTTTTATCGGTCGTCTAAATCAAGTAAAATGTCCTTTTTAAGCATTTTTAAAAATAGGAATAGATCGGACTATACTTACATTAACAATGTCAATTACATTTTTTTAAGGTTTTGAATGCTTTGTTAGATATATTAAATTAAATCATGCCCTTTAAATACAGGGACAGAAGATACAATATTTACAACTTATAGGATGTTTTGTTGTGAATTTTTAATGATAACGAAGTAAATTGTACATTACGACCTCCTTATAAATATGAAACAAGAATAATAATAATGCAAACTATGACATAAAAACTATGAGAGATAGTAACTTGCGTAGACTACAAAGCCAAAATCGTGTAACTAAAAAGAAAGACGCATTTATATACAAACCAGCATCAGCACTTGCATGATGAGGGGGGTTGAGTGCATAAAAATAAGGACTGAGGATGGTATGAGAGAATGAAATAAATGATTTAAAGAGCCTGCTCTTCCCTGCATCTGTACAATCAAAGTGTACAGCAAGCTGGTGCTGGTGCTGGATATATATGGACATGGAAATGGAAGTTGAGATTGAGGATGAGAATGACGAAAGGATTTTGAAGACATGAAAAAAAGGAAACGAGGATAAGGATAAAGAAGAGAGAGAGAGAGAGATACTTATGTCTTGCTTCGTAGCCCATAGTTCATAGTTATGGTAATCATTCTACATAATGGTCGTAATCGTATGTATTATGGAAGGATAGTTAGTTTAAAGGTGTTCTTTCGCTCTGTTGCCTCTTGCTGGTTGTTGTTGTTTTAGCTTGGTTTTTGGTTTTCGTTTGTCGATTTGGTTTGGTTGATGTGTTCAGCAGTGTGTTCAAGTCTTGTCTGTCTTCTGTTCCTCTGTGTGTTGGCTGATGAGCGTGAGCACTGTTGACTTGACTCCCACTGTCTTTTCCATGCAAATTACTATTTCAGAGGTAACCAAAGTAAAGTGAACGAAGCCAAATCCAAAGCCAAGTGAATGGAATTTGGAATGGGAATGGGAGGGTGTCAAGGACAATAAAACATTTTGTTTTTCTGAACCAAGGTCAAGCGCCCTACATTATGCAGAACATACCTACACACATACATGGTGAATAGTCAGTCCACCCAGCCCATCTCCATCATCTCACCATCAACATCAACAGTAACATCAACATTATTATTAACTACTATTCTCACCTCTGGTAATTAGTGAGACTCTACATCACATTATATAGCGTAACTTACCTGTTCGCTTATATTTTTCTTTCTATGTGGCTTAACATGCTTTTGCTTAACAGGTAGAAACACAGATCAAAGCATAGTACCTTTAAGAGATTACACTTTTTTGATTTGTATCTCTACTACCAAGTGAAGATAGAGCAGTTATCTATGAAATATACAAGATAATTTACACAAGTAACTATGATTAATATGACGTAGGCAGGTTTTTAGAGATGTATCTGTACAGATACAATCCTACCTACCTAATGTTACTTCTAAGGTAGCGTACAGAAAGAAAAAAACGACACATTTAACTCAAGGTGCAATACAGGCTATCTACACTTGTCAAAGGTTGCAAAAAGAACTGTGGCACACTTTTATAGCAAAATTCAAACTATGATATCTTAAAAAATTTCAATTTAAAACCACAACTTTTAGTTTAAAACAAAACTACAAAACAAAATCACAACATATATTTTGTACGTATAAAAATACAAAACGTATCTGTGCTTTTAAGTCCAAAAACATGTATTACTTACATACCTAGGACATTCTACTTCTGTTTGAAAAATCTACATAGCACATTTTGAACCTTGATCGAAGCTATATGCATAATATAATTATGTACGGTTAGATTCAAATGAATTGGAATTACCGACAAAGGCGGCCGATTCAATGGAGGTGAGTGGAGCTGTGGTTGTTCTTGTAATTGTTGTAGAGTTGGCGAGTTCAGCTTTAAACACTCTGCAGGAAAAGGAAAGGCAGTCTTATCGTTGGGTACGACACACACTTGATCAGGAGAAGAAGTCAGACCCAAAGATGCTGACCAACTTGCATTATTCACATCACATTTGTTTTTTAGATGAAGCTCATTCTCGTTTTGGTCATAGATTCGCTGGTCCTCACATAAATCATGACCGCCGCCGTAGCTACGGAGATTTAGATTTGGATTTGGACTTGGAAAGTTGAACACTGACTGCAATGAGATTTGTCGCGGTCCTTCCATGGCTCCATGCTCATCTACTGCAACTTTGCCTACAGCAACAAATTAAAAAAGAAAAAAAAATACATATTAAAAATATTCTATATAAATACAGCTAAACACGTAAATATTTGATTTGACAAAGAGAAGAAACAGCATAATATCAAATAACAAAATAATGAGTATAATTGGTCATGTATTCAAATTTACAATGCAAAGTATACATGCTTCTAAATACGCGTTGAAGGCGTTGAAGCAATATTTCCTTTTAATTTACAATTTTAATATCTGAGTAGATTCACGTACAGAAAAAAAGGACTGACTTCATGGAGTATAAAAACTATAGTAGGTACTCCTTTATGTTACCATACTGCTCAATCTGACAAAGTACATATCTGCTAGTATATAGAAATTCTATGTTACTGTTCCCCTAAATCCACCGACACCGGCTATGACTTAAAGGAAAAGTCAAGTCGGACAAATTATCAATGAAACAGTTAGTCACACCAACAATAAAATCAATTCTGGAGGTAATTCGGAGTGAGTGCATGTCCTACAGAGTGGACTGGAGCGACTAAGCATTTAAACTAACAACCGTAGAGACATTATGTGACAATTTATTATATGAACGTCCACGTCCCATGCGTATCAAATCAAACTCAACCACCGCCGCCGGTAACCACTACTACCATATCATCAGGAATCAGGATTCACGTCATTACTCAGAATTATTTTTTTATCATTTTTGCTTAGCTAGTGCCTAGTCAAACTGTGCTAATACTTGTTCGCTTTCTTTTTCTTTCTGCATAAATAAATACGTGGGGACACAATCAAGCACATTTTATCCATAATAATCACAGTACTCGGGACATACAAGTTTTTTTTATATCTATATATTTAACAATTTAGCTACATGTAGATTATGATTTGATGCTTTTTGGTCTTATATAAGTAGGATTGGATTGTCATTGTCATTTTGACGGCCTGCCTGTTTGTGAGTCGCCGAACAAAAGATATAATTATTGCATGGTGTACAAGCATTATCAGATTATCTATGGAGTGAATGCTGAATTGGATGCTGTGCCGATGCGCTTTTTCAATTACAAAGGTACATACAGTACACACACCAAGCAAAACAAACCAACATTAAAACATCCAACATTTGGTTTGGTTAGACCTTGGATGTGGATGGTAAAGAGGAAATGTAGGCATTTAAATTAAATATTATTATAGGTTCTTCGCTCGTGTTTGTGTTGGCGTTGGCATTTTAGTATTTTTAATTTTTAAGTACGGAAGGAAGCTCATCATTTCATCATATATTCTATCTCATACATCACACTCAGTTTAGATTAAAATGATGATAAATGGTGATGACGATGGAACTAATGAATGGAGGAAAAACAAAATTTAAATGAAGCAGAGGGGTCCAACGATAAATGTTTAGCTCACGTTTAATTTAAACAAGGTTGGATTAAAAACTTCACACATAAAAGCCACCTACATACATACACTACGTCCACTGCTACTCCTACTGGAAATAGAAGCTCCTATTTACACAGCCTAAAGATATACATAGCGAGACGATGAGAGCGACAAAAACAGGCGAGATGAAATCGCAAACGAGGGTACAACTAGAGATAATAATAGGTAATGGATTGTTAATATAAGACTGTGTTGATACAAGAGTTGATAATTTTATTAGTTACAAAATACTGCGTGTTAATTTTTTCACCGAGTAAAAAATTCAGCGCAATAAACGAATATATACTGACAAACATTAACAATGTTATTACTGTCATACACTGAGGAGCAATGTATACAATTCCGTCGATAGAACCGACGCAATATGCTACTAATATACCCTACGTTGGTTCTGTAATACATTGTCTGTTAAATTGAACTGAAAGTTTTTTTTCTCCATTTTTGTCAGAAAATATAAAATATGCAACTCACGCAATACAAAAATGACAACTTTTAAGAAATAAAAAGGTGCCTTGTAGTGAACAGAAGGCAGATCGATACAATAGGAAATAATTTCAATAGTAAAAGAGCATAATAGGGATGTACAACTTGCCTTTCTTGATTTTCTCGAATTCCTTTATGACGACTTCTTGTGCTTCTGTAGTTCGAAACCAAATTTTGAATAATTCTTCAACTTTTAATTTCGGCTGAATTGTAACGTTAGGATCGAACGGGGGGATGATGGTGGGACTCGTTGTGGAGGTAGTACGCTTTCGCATGGACGTTTCTGAAGCCGTAAGCTCGTGCTGATGATATTTTTTCTCGTTGTTCATTGTCAGGCCGACTGTAAAAGGGAAAAACCAAATTAAAGCATTATTACATTTAATATGCAATCTACTATCGCCCACATTCCCACTTCCCACATAATTACGGTACACAGCACAGTACGTAAGTACACAAAACACAGGTGTATGTATTTATTAAACTCGTAAAGAAGTACTGAGAGATATGGAAACATTCCGCGAATGTTTCTGAGGATTACCCACATGCCCATAAATATTTCCTTTCTCTTTATATTTCCAAAAGTTTTTAAGAATATTTCTCTTTCTGTCTTCTGTAAAAAATACTCTAAGACGTTCATCTCTGTTCATTTTCATAATTCGTGTGATGTGTATATTTGATTATTAATATTATTATTTATTAATTCTTCATGTTTGATTAGAATAGGACTCGGATTCTACAACACATGGTTACTTACATACCTACGTCAAATTAGAGGAATATCATAGGTAATCACTTTAATCACCAATGTTGAATGTTCAGGCAAAGAATAAGAAGAAAATTAAAATCACATTTATCATCCTTATCGTTATTAGAGTAAAGCTTGAATGTTCTATTTGGACTGTAGTATTACTTAAGTGCCCATTAATTTAATCGTAACGATTGCAAGCAAATACGAAATTACAACACAAAGTAAATTCTACAAGTCTTTGGTTTGGAACTCTCATTTGAAAATTAAAAAACAACATTAAATACACGCTACTTGACAGAATGCATAACATATACGCACCACGTAATAATATCATGTTGTTATCAACGAAAACAAATAGAGAATGGTCAGGGTGGCAACTATTGGAATTTTAAAAACAATCGATAAAATAATTACGGACGAATTAAAAAGCTATGAATAAAATTAAAGTTTTACTTTTTATCTTACCTTCCATCTTTTGATCTACGCTCCGTTCAATAAGCAGCAGGTAAGAGTTCAAACTCAGAACTCAGCTCACACCCCACAGGTCAACTTTGCAAATGTAAATGGTAAACAAACTTAAAGCCTCATCAAGCGTCTTACCTCTGCATCCACTTCTTATCGTTAGTTTCTCACACTTCCGAAATATAAAATAGCGGATGATTTCTACACAGACAGGCAAGTAAGGAGGTACTTTTTATACGTAGGTATAAAGTTTGATGTTAAGATTTGATAAAGTAACAAAAGCGTAGTTAAGTATGTTGCATGTTCTTATGTCTGAAGTAGTTTGCTAAACCAGTCACCAGCAGTAATCAATCGCTATCGAAGTATCGACTCAGTTGAAAGTAGAAAATAAGATGTATCTGTCATCTGCAGTCCAGCCCTTTGTTTCTCTAACCCTAAGATTAAAGAACAAGTTTCAACTTTTGATCTGTGATGATGAAAACTAACAAAAATTATTAGCACTTGATTTTTAAGTAATAAATAATCTTATTTTTATTATCGATGACTGCTCACAAGCACAACTGACTTACAACTTACTTCTTATGTAGAACGCCAGGAAGATGTTTTTTCGTTCGACTGCATCACTGACAATTGAGTTGTTTTGTCGTTTGTTTTGGGTCTTTTGATTTGAATAGCTTAGCGAAAAAGATTGACTCTCAGGCTATCAACTGTCAACTATTGACTTTGTGCCACTTAGCCACTTACTACTCTTTTAAACGTTACATTTGCAATTTAAGTCTTTATCATTTTCATTTATGTCTTTACGTACAATTAGACAACTCAATTAGGTAGTCAGTCGTGTAGTCCAAACAAATGCAAATCTAGAGAAACAACCTAGACACACACATATACACAACATAGACAGTCAGTACAAAACAAGCAAATGACAAATATACAAAAATGAATTATTTTCAATACTTTCAATTTCGAAAAAACAAAATGCTGTTAGTAGATAGAAACTGCCAACGCCAACTGCAATGAACAAAACGAACGATTGTGAAGGTGGAAGGGGAATAATAAACTTCGTTAGCTTGAGCTATGAATCCTATGAACAACCAACTGTCAACTGTTGAAATTAAATTATTGAAAGTGAGTTAACTCTAACTCTAAAGTTGAAGCTCGTTGTTTAATTCGATAATTAAAGTATTAAATACAGATTTTAAAAGTAAACTGAAGGCAAGACTAGTTTTTTGAGGAAAGTAACGTTATTTTGACAGAATTATTGCACTAACTAAAAAAAGAAAATCATTTTATATTTTGTTCGTCAGAATAAATCAGAAAGTGTCAGAAACTGTTTCCGTCAGTGCTGCCCTAGTCTAGTCTGACTTGACTAGTTGACTATGACTTGACTGGACTAGACTAGCTGACTCTTTCAAAACTTGTGACTTCACTAGACTAGACTAGACTATCCACGATTCTTCCCATGTTAAGGGATAGCTGACTAGTTGCCTAGACTAGACTTGACTAGGATAGATTTTGTATTGACTAGACTAGACTAGACAGGCCTCGAAAACGGTGTGACTTGACTAGACTAGATTAGCTGCCTTTAATTTTGGACGTGACTAGACTTGACTAGACTAGCGAAAATTTTGGACAGCACTGGTTTCCGTGCCCAACAAAATAAAAGCTCCTAAAACACAGTCACAGATTTCGCGCTCTGTTAACGATTCAATGGTCACTTACAGAGCCATGCGAACTCTGAACTCAATTTGATTAACATTAGTTTTAACTTTTAAGGATAATTAGGTAAGTAAGTCATTTAAATATTTAAATGCAAGGTTTTGAATGTTCAGAATTTGAGTCAAATGAGCTGCATATAAATTTTTGAATATGTACCTATTTTTATTTATTTAAATTGTTTTTTTGTCAAACACTTCCTGCAGTGAGCGTTGAAGTTGAAGTTGAGTTGAAGCTAGCAATCCAACTAGTTAAAAAAGTATGCTTAAATGTCGGTATTTTAAACTTTAAACTACAATTTGTGTTCTAAAATGCAGTAGCAGCCGTAATGCAGCATAATAATTAACAGTAACCGTGTCATTCTGTTAATGTATAGAGGCTTCCTGGTCCTAGTGTTTGTGAGAAGCCATCGCATTGCATTGTTTCAATCTTGTGTCTGTGAATTGCAGCAAAATTTTTAAATCCAGTAGTGAGGTAATTATGTTTATTTTTATGAAGGTTGTACTTATTTTTCTGGTAGCTACTATCGCCCCACAAATTTCTTTGTTTTTATTCACCATATTTTTGTCCCATCGCGCATCGTCACCGAAGAATTTAGGTTGGTTGATAGGAAGGCGAATGGCTTCAGGGAAATTAGCATTAATGTCTTAACGGATATTTGTTTGTAGCCAGAAGTTGTTTTGAGTAGTGGATTTTCTATGTATGTATGTAAATGGTAAAGGGCCTTAATCAAGCCATTCGAAAAGGTGATTGACGTTATCGTTTATTCAACGTCCCAAATAATTTGGGACACTTTTGGAATGTGGAGAGATGGGAGAATTACGAGACAAAGAATAAAACTTGTCGCTGTATATCAGTGCACGTTCCATTGGATTGCATTGAAGTGAGCCAGAGTGTAAGAAAAACTGTAATTTAATTAGGTACAAGGAGTCTAACGATTTGACGATTTGAATAGGTGGAGATTATCTTTTATCAGGTCTAATCAGGAGTTCACATAAAGTAAGTTGATTTAAATTTTATTCAGTGTAATAAAGATAAGTATGAATAGCATCTTGAGGAATCTCAGAATATATCTGTACAGTCAATTATGACCATCTAAAGTTCTGCTTCTGAGGGGTCGTACAGTGCTAAAAGCAAAACACATTGCTTTCCATGATTAATATTAGTTTTGGGGTGACATTGAACAGAGCAAACGACATTTTTACGATGTGATACTATTGATTTAAGCAGTAAGTACACTGTGAGCTAAACCTGTTTTATAATTCGGGACTTTTTTTCCTGATAGACGCTATAAATGTTTAAAATTTACTATATAGCAAGTACCAATGTAGTATAGCCAGTGCAACTTGGTTCTTCTTCTTAATCTCTAGATAATGATAATAATGGTTTAAAAATGCAAAAATACTTTTCGTAGGCTAATTAATCAGTACCAATATTTGTAGAAGCTGTCACCAGGAATGTAGGTACTAAAGAGCGGTCGTAGTAATTATTTTGTATAAAATATATAACGTACCACGTTGTATTTATTCACAACATCAACATCATTAACAACATGAATCGCTCGTACACTAAAAGCTATGTATTTTATTTACTATAACATTACAAATGTGTCTAAAAGTGTATAAAAGTTTTGCATTTTTTTCTCTATTCACATTTACTATGTCTGTACTTCGTACTTGTAATTACTATGTACTTCTATCCACTATATTTTCTATTATGGGGCAGTCAGTCCGAGTCCGAATATTGAATATCCTATATGTTTCCCTTCATAGATACGCAAAGTTATATAGGTATATTTTTGTAAAAAGTTAGTAACTATATAAGTTGTAAAATACCCACAGAAAACAAAAACACCTAGTAGCTTTAAATATGTAACAATAAATAAATTAAATTAAATAAATTATACAGATAAATAACAATACAATATGTAGTAAATCTTAATTACAGTTAGAATTTCAGCATAATACTAGAGATAGAGAGAGGAATTTGCTAAAATCCAACATAAAACCTTTCATCTGACGAAACTGGTATGTCTAGTAATTTAATTTTCTCTAAAATATCGCGTGAATTAAGTAAATAAATAATTATACAGTAGTAGCGAAATCTGAGAACTGCCACAAAGTAGCACCCAGCAGGCAGTCAGTCAGTATTCATCTAAATGCACATATATATGATGAAACTGGTTAACTGGTATAGTATCATCTGATCTTGTAGAGAAAACCGTCAGGTCAATGATTCCATTTCATTTCATTTCTACAGTATTAAAATACAAATAATAAAATCACGCCTAGAGCGCTCACAACTATACATTATAGACATTAAAATTAACCGGATTATAAAAATTCTAAATAGAGACAATTCCCTTTTGAAACTCGTGTCAGAATTTTAATTTAAAATGATCGGCTCCATATTTTACGAAATATGAAGTGCGCATTTTATCATTACTATACACTGTCCCACATTTAAGTCTGAAATTGAAAATAATTCACAACCGATATACAGATACAAAAAAATATAATGTCACTGAGGATAACAAATACAACTTAATTATTAAAGTCACCACTTGGCGCTGAGCTGCAGTGCAGATAGAACCTAACAACTACTCGTATTATTAACTATAACAAAATAACAACAACAGGTTCGGGGGCATTACCTGTCAATGAGTTATATGACCTCAAAAATAATATATATTTATCCACTAGCTATACTATACTATACGGTAATATTTACTCAAGTACTAAGGTTCGGCAGCTAAAAGTTGTAAAACAAGTTTAAATTACACATTTGCTCCCAATCCAAACCACTTGAGCTTTTTTTCCCTCTCGTGCCCGTTCAATAGGGCAAGACCACAAGACACACGTTGAAAATCAATACCAACGGTTAATTAAGATTTGTATTAATGTAATTATACACCCTGGTGATCGACGAAGATATGTACTCTGAACGAAACGTAGGTACTTCAGTATTAATATCTATTCTAAATTCTAGTTTTGGAAAGAACTAGTCTAGTTTCTGTAGATTTCTTTCGTCGGTAACAACAACAGTTTACACAGTTTCAGTATAAAAAAAAATATTGCACTCATTAAATTACAACCATGCGACATATATAATTAGTACTTGTAGCTCTTCTCTTAATTTAAATATAATTATAATACACAGAAAAAATTAAGTCGATTCTATTTTGGTAGACGTTTCCCTAGATTAGCAATGGCAAATGTATACATACTTAACGAACTTAATTTGGTTTTAAAATTTTAAGATTGTTTAATTTAACTACGGGAAACTATTTGGCAATGACCTTGAACGCAAACTTTAGTTTCCATTGACGTAGAGGAGGACACGACGCGGTACTCAGATGGACGATGTCTACTCGACTTTTCCTCTACACTCTCTGAATGTGAGCGTGAATTAATATTAGCATTATACTTAAGGGGTTGTGGGGCTACGAGGGGTGCGACCCGAGGGTGTCCAGCCACACGCTCATGCTCATGATGACTTGACTGATATCCCGAGGACCCTGAATACTCATTTTCATCGCTCACTTTGAGCTTCCATTGAGCCCTTTGACCCTTTCGTACCAATTTTAATTTTCTTTTAACTGGCTTTGATGGCTGCTCATACTCTGGCTGTCTCTTAGGAGATTTCTCTTCCGATTCTGCATCTAGAAGCAAATACAAAAATTACATAGAAACTTATTTGAGTTTGACTCAAAGATTAATTTTTAATTAACCATCCTGTTTTAGCGTACCTGAAAGTCCTGCTCTCCTCTGAAATTTATTGGTGGATTGGTCAAATAGGTTTTCAATTGGGAGTACTACAGTGCCTGACGAGGATGGAGATGGAGGAGCTACCAAGTCGTGTTGTGGCTCCGGAAGAGGCACTTCAATTGGAACGGGCTTCCCCAAGTCGTCATCGCCGCTCTGTTGTTGTAGTCCGGGCTGCTCATTTTCATTGCTGTGTAGGAAAACGGGTTGAGGCTTTCTTCGGCGAACTAGTTTAACAATTTTCCTTTTGGGTGGATGTGGGAAAGCAGCTGTTGACACGATGGGAACTGCTCGCTCATTTTGAGGCTGGGCTTGACTTTGACTTTGAATTTGATCTGAGACGCCGGCCGACTCGTTTGGTTCATTGGAATTGGCATTGACATTGCCGTTAGCATTTTTACGGCGAATCCAAAGTGGTCGCCTCCTGATTTTGATTTTTTGGGGACCCTGCTTTTGAGGAAGTTCCTGCGATTGCTGTTGTTGACTTTGGCTTTGGGACTGTGAGTACTGACTACGCTCAGCTGATGCCTGGCCCTGGCCCTCTTGACCCTGGTCCTGATTCCCTTGATTTTGGCTAATAGTGGCTGGAGATGGGAAAATGTAGGACACTCCAGTGTAAGCTTGATCGAGGTTCGCCGTCGTCTGAGTATTGGATCCATACGTGAAAACTGGGCCAGGATTTTGATGGGGCCTGTTGTAGCCGTACTGGTCGTACTGTTGCCGTTGAATAGCTTGAATCTGAATGGGCTCCTCGTATACTGTGGTCCTCATGGTTGTTGTTGTTGGTGGTGGAGGGGGTGGGGTAGTTGTTGTGGTCGTGGTGGTGGTGGTTGTAGTTGTTGTGGGTCTAGTTGTAGTGGTGGTTGGTTTCTTTGTGGTGGTAGTGCGCCTTGTAGTTGTAGTGGTTGTTCTGGGCTTGGGAGTTGTTTTCGGGGTGGGTTTTGGAGTTGGTTTTTTTGTCGTTCTCAGTGTAGGTTTGGGTGTCGATTTGGGTGTTGGTTTCGGTGTAGGTTTGGGTGTAGGCTTGGTAGTTCTGACTGTCGTGGATTTACTGGCCTTGGAATTCTTTTTATTATTTTTGCCCTTAGTACCCTTCTTTGGCTTCTTAGTGGTTGTGGGGGCAGTGGGTTTTGGCTTGGAGGTGCTTTTTGAAGATTCCTTAAGATCATCGTAGTAGTCGTATGCACCTAGGTCCAGATCGTCGTCCAAGTAATCCTTGTCCCCTCTACTCGAGTGAAGTTTTTGTTGGAGCTTCTTGAGCATTTGACGGATCTCAATACTGCTGTCCGAGTAGTAATCGTCAGCGTAGCCTTCCGCTGTTGTGGGCGGTCCAGGAAGTTTCTTTTCCTGAGTGGTGGTTCCGGCAGTTGCAGTTGTTTGCTTCGTGGGTGGTACGCGTTTCATTGTCGTTGTTGTAGCCTCCGTTTTTCGACGGGTAGTTGTCGTTTTCTCGGTTGTTGTTGTGGTGGTGGTAGTTGGTGTGGTGGTAGTTGTTGGTGTGGTGGTGGTTGTTGGCGTTGTGGTGGTTGTTGGTGTTGTAGTAGTAGTTGTTGGTGTGGTTGTTGTTGGCGTGGTGGTGGTAGTTGTTGTTGGTGTTGTGGTAGTGGTCGTTGTTGTTGGCGTGGTGGTGGTGGTAGTATCCGTCGTTGTGGGAGTGGTAGTGCTTGTAGTTGTTGTTGGGGTTGTAGTAGTGGTTGTCTGGGTGGAAGTTGATGGTGAGGTGAGAAGTGTTGTGGAAGTACGCTGCCGTTGACGTTTGCGCTGACGCTGGAACTCATAATCTTCCAGCACCTCAGCAGTGATGGCAGAGGCGCCTAGTTTCTTCACCATAGATTGAGCATTGATGATCATCGGCGGCTTTCGTCTTGAGGGTTGCTGCGTTTCATAGTCATCCTCTTCAGCGTCATCTGCCAGGTCTCCTTCCTCATCGCCTTCCTCTTCTGGAGACGCAATAAAAGTCTCACGGTTGACATAGATAGGCTGTCTTCTCAGGTAGCTGGATTTTTCTCCACTGGCCGCTGTTTCTTGATCCTTTCTACTGACAGTGTCTTCCGCTGTCGTGTCGTCAATTTGTTTTTGCATCTCTGCCGAGGCTTTGTTTCTGGACTGCTGAGCAATTTTCTTCGGCGACTGTACGTCATCACCATCGCCATCTTCATACTCCATCTCCTCATACTGTGATGGTCGCTGCTGGGTTTTAGACCTTGATTTTGATCTGGGATGTTTTTGAAGTTTGGTCCCCTGTTGTAGCTCCAATTCCATGATTTCGTCCGTATCGTCGTAGTATGGGGATACTGTGGTAGTAGTTGAGGCGGTAGTTGTGGGGGTGGTAGTTGCTGGGGTTGCTTCGGTTGTGGTTGATCCTGGTCGGATTCGCCGACGAAGATAACGTCTTGGGAATTTAGATTTTGGTTGCTCCTCTCCATTATTGGCGGAATCTGTAATGCTTGAGATCCTTTCCTTACTGTTACGGATCCGAACGAGACGGTTGACCTTCTGAATCTGAGCGTTGGTGGGCCGAACTCGGATCCTCTGTCGATTTGTTTCTGGTTCTACTTCCTCCATTAACGCCATGTCTTGCTCGTCTGTTGGTGAGGACACGTATATTGGGCCTTGGTCCTGCTCTCGCTCTCTCACTCGTTCTTTACTGACTGGTTCTTCCATTTCCATTTTATCTCCGTCCATGTCCATGTCTTTCGGACCATACTCCTCTTCAAAATCTGGATTATTTTGAGTTACTTTAGCCGAGACGGTGTGAGGCTTGGTACGAATGCGGGTTAGCCTTGGTTTTTGAACGTAGATGGGCTTCTTGGAATTTTGATTTAAAGCATCTTGTGAAGTAGACACGCGGTATCGATTTCGGTAACGTGGGCGTTCCTCTGTGTTTTCGAGGTCGGATTCAGATTCCGGAGTTTGATTTACATCCATTTCGGATGTTGAGATTGACTGCTGTTGTAATTCTGGGATGACTGGACTATGTTGCTTCTCAGTTTCTTGCAGGATTTGTTGTTGTTGCTGTTGCTGCTGCTGGAGCTGAAGATGTTGGTGGTTCTGCATAAGTTGTTGCGTCGGGAGTGGCTGCAAACCTGGGAAAACAGTGCCCTCGACACGACTGCCCCATTTGAATGGCAGAGGCCCATTTGAGTAATAGTGAGGCATCAGGGATGGATTGGAAGGTGCCGGCATTGTTGGCGTGCTTTGGAGAATGTAGTGAGGAGAGGGTTGGTAAGGGGGGAAATGATAAGGCACTGGAGTGTTCAACAATGGTGGCATCGGTGAGCCATTAGCCATGGCATACAGTACTGAAGCTCCAATATCATTCGTTTTCATTTGGCTCTGAGTTCTCCAGTCTTTCACATTCTGCTGTTGTTGTTGTTGCTGTTGCTGGCGTTGTTGAGCAGCCAAACCCATTGTCATGGCGTGGAGCATTCCAGCTCCTACATTAGAGGCTCTAGACCTGTGGTATTCGGACATTGGGATTCCAACGCTCTCTGAAATTATTTGGGAAGTTGGACTTGGGTATGTGGGTGAATAAGATGGAATCGAGTTCTTTGTAGGACGCCAAGTGACCACTTTCTCACCTTCCCTTTCTGCTGAATTAGGCCTGTAGGTTACAGCGTTCGCTGTGGTATAACTCTGGCCTTGGTACGGAGTCTGGTGACTCTGAGTTGACGACACGCTTTGGCTACTAGTTGTTGTAATCCTTGTTGTTTGTGTCTGTGCTGTGGTGGGGACACTGCTGGTTAGCGTTGTAAACTGCTGCTGTTGTTGTTGCTGCTGTTGCTGCTGCTGCTGCTGTTGCAGAGGCTGTTGTTGTTGCTGTTGTTGCTGCTGCTGTTGTAGAGGCTGTTGTTGCTGTTGTAGCTGCTGTTGTTGGGTAGTTGTGGTCGTGGTTGTGGGTGATGATGGGACATTGGAGGTCGTCTGCTGTGAGGTAGATGTTTGTGCGACGGTAGTAGAAGGCGTCGTGGACGCTGTAGACGTCAGAGTGGACGTTGAAGGTGGTTGAGTGTCAGTCGGGACTTCTTCAATTACTGTAAATTCGTTAGTCGTCTTACCGTCCAATTGATTATTCAACTGGGGAAAACTGGTATCAAAGTTGATTGGAATGGGTTGTAAATTTTGCAGTGATGGTGGTAGCGGTGTGCTTGATGGGAAGAATACAAGGCGCTCTTCCTTCCCGTGGGAATCCAGATTCGATCCAAGGGATACAGACGGGTTGGTTGAAAGGAACATAAGTTTTTCTGCGGAAGATGCTTCATGTCCAGTGGTGGTTGTTGTTGTTGTGGTCGATGTTTTTACTGTCGGTTGAGTTTGGGGTTGGTAGCTAACGGTGGGGCTTGGAGCAGTGGGTGTTTGCGAATATGGAAACGGTGAAGACATTGGGTTCTGAAGCAGAATGGGCTGTCCACTGGGTGTGATTCCATAGGAGAATTGCTGCTGTGCCAATAAAACAGGGTCGATAGACGTGGGTGTGAAAGCGGACACCGGGGTCATGTTAGCATCAGTCTTTGACAGGTCACCAGGACGAATTCGGTGACGTCCATTTGGATCAAGTGGAGTTGTGGATGTTTCTGTTGTTGACTGTGGGATAGTTGGTTCTGGTTCCTGGTGATGATGGTAGTGATGATAATGTTGTTGTTGTTGCTGTTCTTGGAATTGATGAAGAAGTCCAGTTGGAATGGTTGGTCCTACCAAAGGAGGGATTTCACTTGGGGACACATAGCTGTAAAATGTTCCCTTAGCATCTTGAGCTTCTTGAGAAACAACTTGAGGCTGTGGAGGGTATAATTTTTCCTTTAGTTTCTCAAATTTCATTTTAGTCTTTAAAAGACCACCAAAGCTGGTTGGTGATGGACTCGCAAAAACGTTGGATTCAAATTTGTCAAGCTCTGACGCAGCCGTCGTTGTTGTGGCCTTTGTAGTGTGTTTATTGCCCAGTTTTACTGATGAAAATCCTGCTGCCGCTGCGGCAGTAGAGGTTGCGGAAGGTGAAAAGTATTTTTCAAAATCTTCACCGGATTTTTGATGGGAGCTGAGACTCTTAATTTGACTGGGAAACTCAAGTGAAGATGACGAGGAGCCCGACGAAGTTTTACCTTCAGAACTTGTCAACTTGGGTCGCAAAACGATCCTTTCTTCTGTCCTTACTTTGGATGGGATGACTTCCCCAGAATTTGGATTTTGACTCCAAACAATCTTCTCTTCCGTCCTCACCTTCTCCACGGTTTTATCCGGCGCATTTTCACCCGCTGAAAGAATTTCTGAGGAGATTTTGTGATATTCTTCTGAGCCTGAACCCTTGCTGGCTGCTGGTGACCACACAGGCTTGCTTGCTGCCGCCGACTCCCCTGATCCTGGCTTGGCCGGTTGGGCTTGGAAGGGGATTTTGGAGCTGAGGGTTTGCGTGTGTTGTGTAATTGCTGGGATTTGACTGAATGATCCAGAGTGTTGCACAAGTCCTGGAGTGGCAGTGGAGAGGATATTTCTATTGTATGGATTAATGAGTGTGACAAGTCGTTGGGAGACACTGTTGAATGGTGTTGGTGTGGTTGGATTAACGACGAGTGGGGCCGGGCCAAGTCCACTAAATTGTCGAATCACATTTTGAACGGCAGCATTGTGAAGAGCCTGTGGATTCACAGATGGACCAATGGACACTAAATGGGGCGACCCAGTGGAAGATGGGATCAAGTAGTGTTGATTCTGTTGAAGTGTCGGGCTTGGACTGGACAGGCTGATGATCTGTGGTCGCGGGGATGACGGCGACGGACTGGACTGAAGGAAAAACTGGGGTCGTGGGGTCGAGGGATTTTGAATGATGAAGGGCCTTGGTGTGGATGGATTCGGTTGCAAGAATAGTTGCGGTCGTCCCGTTGAGCTGAGTTGAATCAAACCAGGGGTGGTGGACACCAAGGGTCTCATCCCTGGGAAAGGGGTCGTCGAGACGAATGTCATTGGACTTGGTGTGGACTGTTGGAAGAAATTAGCGGCTAACTTAGCCACCTGTGCTGCCTGGGTAGCTGGCTTTCCCGTGGATGACACGATGAAAGGCTGTGGCGTGGATGGTCCCAGGTGCATTGGTCGATTTCCAATCAAAATTGGGGGCAGAGTTGGCTTTCCAGTGGCTGTGGGTTGAACCTGGATTATATGATTTTTCAGTTGTCCATATAGGGAACTGGTTGGACGTGGCGAGGATGGGCTTGGACTTGGACCTGGTCTGGTTCTTTTCTCGTCATCTTCCATCTTAGTGATAGAATTAATAATTCGAGTAATATCCGAAGCGCTGTGACCATCTCCAGTCAAAACAATTGTGGGTGACTCATTGGAACTGGAGCTTGGATTGATCTTCTCCTGTCGCCGTCCAATGGTGTCGGGTGTAGCTTGTGGCAAGGGAGATCCTTGGAGAAGGAGATGTGACCCAGGATGTTTCTTTTGCTTAACGGTTGGATGCTCAACGGACACCTCATGGACGTTAGACTCGCTGCTTGCCGAGTCATCGTCCTCCTCGTTCTCTTGATTTTCGTGCTCTTCCTCGTCATGTGAGGGTGGTGGCTTCTCAGTCTTTGGCTTGGACTTGTGACGGTTAGATTTTGTGGGCTTTTGCTTTTGCTTAGAGGCTTGCTTTTGTTGTTGCTGCTGTAGTTGTTGGGTCTGTTCGTGCTGATGTCTATTCTTGGGTGGGGCACCAAGTGGTCGTCCAACGATGAGCTCCGGTTTCGGTGTGGATTGGATACCGAGGAAGGCCAGCGCCGTCTTCAATGGGTTCTTGAGTTTCCCGTGGAACCGCGTTTTAAATGGCTTGAATCGTGGTCCAAGTGAGACTGGAGTTACTGGAACCTT
This sequence comes from Dicyrtoma fusca, assembly GCA_034695205.1. Classification (NCBI taxonomy): domain Eukaryota; kingdom Metazoa; phylum Arthropoda; class Collembola; order Symphypleona; family Dicyrtomidae; genus Dicyrtoma; species Dicyrtoma fusca. The sequence continues at coordinate 23,439 of JAQFZC010000576.1, forward strand.
TGTGATAGTTGCTCCTTGTGGGGAAGGAGGGGAGGGTGGCTGGGTTGGGGATGGGCTTGGGATTAGTATTTTGGAGAAGGTTTGTTGAGGCTGTTGTGCAACTTGCTGCTGCTGAACTGCTTGAGGTTGAGGGTGCTGGACATGACTCTGTACCACCATTCCATTTGGAAGGATCATTTGTTGTTGCAGTAGCTGCTGCTTTTGCTGTTGCTGTTGAAGAATTGGTCCTTGGGGTTGTGGGATTCCTTGTAGCTGTTGTTGCTGCTGCTGCGCAAGTTGTGATTGCTGAGTTGCCATAATTGGGATTTGTTGGGGCTGTTGCAAAATCTGTTGCTGAGGAATTTGTTGTTGGAAAGATCCTTGTTGCAACTGCAACTGTGGTGGTCCTTGTGGTTGAACTGATGGTTGTGGAATTCCTTGTTGTTGTTGGATACCTTGTAATAGTTGTTGTTGTTGTTGCTGCTGCTGTTGTTGTTGTGGAGGCATGTTAAAACCAGGTGGGAGATGAACGCTTGGCAGACGATTATTGCCTACCTGCTGGTTTGCATTTTGAAGTTGCTGTTGTTGTTGCAATTGTAATTGCTGCTGCAGTTGCAACTGCTGTTGTTGTTGCATTTGTAATTGTTGCTGTTGCTGGATTTGCATTTGTTGTTGTTGTTGTTGCTGGATTAGTAACTGCTGCTGCTGTTGTTGTTGCTGGATATGCTGTTGTTGTTGCATTTGCGCTTGCTGTTGTTGAAGCTGATTGTTCTGGAATCCATTTGGAAGCAGAACTGGTTGTTGCTGATTAGGCTGGAATCCATTGTTGAACTGTTGCTGTTGTTGTGGGTTTTGATTCTGATTTTGGTGTGGGAAACCAGTTGGGAGCAAAACTTGGGACTGCTGTTGCTGTCCTTGTTGTTGATGCTGTTGAGGGAATCCATTGTTCTGAGGTGGTTGTTGAAAGCCGTTTGGATTTTGTTGGAACTGCCCGGGTTGACCTTGAACGGGTGGAGGCAGAATGCTAGGATGAGGGCTGTTGCCCTGTTGAAGTAATGGAGGGAGGAAGTTGGAATTTTGTTGTTGTGAAGGGGTTTGCTGGTTGATTGGAGAAGGTGCTGCAGTTGTGATGTCAATGTTCATATAACTCTTCCTTTGATTATTATTTTGATTTTGTTGGTTTTGATTTTGGTTCTGTCTAGGGCCATTATTTCCGTTCCCGTTGTTATTGTTGTTATTAGCATTATTTCTGTTATTATTATTTCCAGGGCTTTGTGTTGACTTTGAGGATGAAGTAGGACTGGCGCCAACAATCGCACCAATTATTTTTTGCAATTCATTTTCAGTCAGTCCGCCATCTTGGATTTTGGGTAAATCAATTTGAACATTTGGTTTAGGATTTGGAAGACGTTGAATGAAGTTTTGTGGTATATTAGAGTTAGGATTAGGCTTTTGATTTCCCTGAGGAGGTTGACGCTGTTGCTGGTTTTTGTTTTGATTTTGATTTTGGTTTTGATTCTGGTTTTGATTTTGATTAAATCGGTCTCCAGAATTTTGATTTTGGTTAGAATTTGATGACCTGGATGGAGCTTGGTGCAAGTGCGTATGAATTTGATGGGGAGGAGCTTGTGGAGGAAGCATATTCAGTGGTGCATCCATTCCACCCATGCCACCGCCATTCATACTATTCATTACATTCATTATATTCATATTATTATGATTTCTATTGGAACTTGGACCAGCTGGTGAAATATTGTCAATTCGTGATCCAGGGGGTAAGATACCTTGGAGGATTTTCTGGTGATCTGGGGGTCCTTCTCTGTGAACCAAATTGAAGTTTGTCTGGAACGGATTGTGTGGTGGCTTATTGTTGTTGTTGTTGTTATTGTTATTGCGATTATTACTGCTAAGTGGCAGTACTTTAGTTTGTCCATTTCTCAGCATTTCAATGATTCTCAATTTTTCATCCGTATTCAAACTACCCAAGGTTTTAGTATTGGCTTGACTGGCTGATGGAGGCTGTGCTCCTTTTCCGTTTTGAGGTAGTAGAATTTTTGTGTAGCCAGGAGGTGGACTCATGGTTGAAGGTCCGATGAATTGGGGCCTAGCAGTTGTTGCAATAAATGGTTGACTCAGACGAGAATCCTTCAGATTTGGGATTGGAATTTTCCCAAAACCGTAGGGCGGTGTCAAATCTTCAGGCGCCAGGAAGACAGAAGGTAAATTATGATAGGGAAGTGTTCCATTGAAAAAGGGGATTTTACTTGAGCCTGCATATTTCTTGACGACTTCGGCTGGGTCCGCTCCCGCTTTCGTTGCAGCAATACCCTCCTGTTTCATGAATACAAAAATGGGCTTCTTGGGAGATAATTTGGCCAAGGTTGTGAGTGTATTGAGCATTCGATCCTTATTGTTCTGATTATTATTATTATTTTGATTTTGTGGTGCGTCAAAGCGACGTGCCTCTGGTGGCTGATTGGATCTTGACACAGAGATCGGTGTGTTGGCCACTGCGACACGTACATTTGGTGGCCATTGCTCATTTCCATTTGTATTCCCACTGCCAGGTGGCCTAGTTTTCTGAGGAGTCGGCTTCACAGGAGCTAAGTGATGGTGTGTATTCGAGTTGGGCCATGAGTCATGTAACTGTCCTGCATGTTGTGAAACTGGTCTGGGCTCACGAGAGTTGGCTGGTGCTGAGGAGGCTGATGATGAGGTTGGGGCGGCTAAACCCAGTCGTCCACTGGCTCTGTCATTCCTTTGAGGAGGCAAATGATGACCATGACCGTGTGGTGGTGGTGGGCCCTGCTGCCAATTCATATTCGTGCGACCTCCGTTCACGTTACTAGACTGAGGAGAGCGACTTCCGGATCCGCTTCCTGCCCCATGTGAGTCCTTCTGACTTTGATTGGGAAGCTGAACGGGCATGCTGCCCCTTCCATTTTGCCAATTCGTGGAGGGTGATTGGTGCTGGTTCTGTTGTGGATGTTGTTGATGCCTTGACTGTGGGGGAGCAGGACCCATTCTGGACTGAAATTGCTGTTGAGGCTGTCGATTATTATTATTGGTTCCACTTCCACTCTGAGGACCCTGATTCCCACTAGGATTGGAATTTGATCGGCTATTTGCTTCTCGACTTCCACCATTGGAATTCCTTTGATGATTTTGATTATTTTGATTATAGTTTTTATTACTGGGATTATTAGGTGAGTAACTTTGTCGTAGCTGTCTGGGTGCAGGCATGTTGGGTCTCCATACTGTGTCCGTTTGAGGACCCCGTCCATAGGAAATCCATTGTGACATGGAAGGTGCAATTATTAATAGTAAGACTAGCCACTGAAGAGCCATCGTCTTCGTCTTTAACTTGGATTTGGAATTATTCTGCAAATATATAAAAACAGTATTAAATTATAGGGGAGCAACAGTTTGAGGGTTGTTCCTGTCACGCCAAAATATAAACAATGGATTCAGGATTTTTACCCAAGGAGTTCAAAATAGTAAAACACAAGAGTTTTAAAAAAGAGTAGGTACCTACAGCTCTACATCAACATCAACATCGCATCTGACACATGAAGTAATTGAAAATGCATGTTTACAATGCAGTGCCAGATATATTATTTCGCTAGCAGAATCGTGCATTGCTATTCCAAGATGTAATTATGTAGTGATTCTCATTAATTTTTGCCTATTTTAATCTTCAATAAGTAGATGAATCCTAGATGCCATAGTAGTAAAGTGGGCGGTGTCCCGATATGTATTCATGCGAATAAATTTGATCCTACCTATTTAACTATTTACCTCATTCCGGATTCTACCAAGAAAAAAATAGCTTGTACAGGATCAGGGGAAGGAGTTTCCACTACCGATTGTGGACGTGGACTCTCAATTGTAATTTACCCATAGTAACTAATTTTTTTTGCACTGGTGGATTACATATGTAGGTACATAGACAGTGCATGTCGGTAGTACATTGCTACACTGATCACATCTCTCTGATCATGCAGAATTCTGCCGTCTGCAGTATTATTAAAGAGTGAGCCAAGGAACAGGGAAAAGTAGAACAGCCAAGTTCAAGTGTACAGTGTGAGGAGGATAGAGTCCAAGCAAGTCGATCATAAGGACAAGAGGATCACGTCGGAAGAAGCATCTTCGGAGTATAGTACCGTACATACTACACAATCACTCTTTTGCACTTTTCTTGTTGTTTTACATTTTACGTATATGTACGCTCAAAAACTTGTTTTTCTGCTCAAAACATACGCTACTCGCATCCATCATGATGGCAGTCATTGCTACATACCAACACATTCCACATCCCTGATACACTATCTACTGGTGTCCCTTTTTCAATGCACTTGCTCATCCTTTTTTATGAACAACGAAGGCGTATATATGCGTATGTACCTACACTATTCGGTTTTGGTTTTGGAAAATCAGTGCTCACTCTGTTATGTCATGGTCAGGGCATAGCATGCTGAAGAGAGGCTCAAATAACGCATCGCGTCAAATATGGGCCATCCTGAGCTCAACAATAACAACTACACACACACACTCACTCAACTGATAGAAGATTCCATCGCCATCACCATCGCCAATAATTTAAACGGAGAGTCTTAGGCTGGCTGACCAAGCTCGATCATCTCCTGGGTGTCAGCGGATCACAGTATGCACTGCACGTCTTCCCCTTTGCCTTCTTCCTCCATTCATATTAAACAGAAGCTGTATGACACTGAGAGTCACTACACTACAACATAACCATCCATCCATCTGTCTGTCTGCCTTGTTACAAGGAGTGCATGCCGTGTAAATTTCCTCATTCCACCTCAAAATCAAAATTTCTCACGTACTTCAATGGAATGGAAAATTATGGAATGGAATGCTCACGCATTCATCATCACCAGCCAGCACTAATATTCAGAAGTCTCAAGTTACTAATAAACAACGTTTTTATGCTCTGGCTACAGATACGCAGCTGGGAAAATGTGTTATTGAAAAATACATATTAATAAAACGAGTACTGCCGTTTCACCGTCTGTCTTTTTTTTCTTCTTCAAATCAATTACATCAAAACTAATGAATTGAGCCCACACGCACACCGCAATAATTACTGACCAGTGGGAGAAGCCAACTACAACAACAACTGAGGCTATCCAAGAGTGATCGTGAGAAACCACACAAAAATGTATGTACAAAGGTACCTACGTATAACGTATATCTTTACTATACATAACAAAAACGAAAAAAAACGTCTGACGGGACAGTGCCTTGGAAGTGTGGAAGCGTAAGTGTAAAAGAAGAGTTCGTTTTTCATACATTTATTCAGAAACAAATTCTACTTTTACAGGCTCATAACATTAGCTTCTACGCACTATACAAATTTGCACTTTTATTTAATATTTTGGCATGCAAAAAGACCTGCACATGTTAAGCGCAACGCATTATTGCATGCAAAATAATAATATTGATGATGTTCTCTTATTATCTAGGTATTTCGGAGAGTATGTCCATACTAACTTGAATGAGTAGAACGAGAACGTGTAATATTTACATATGTATTTCTCGTGGCATTTCAATTTAGTACACATTTAAACATTTTCTAGAGTAAGAAAGAAGATGCGGATGAAACAGGATGCGGTCGGTCGGTCGCCGGTTGGTGTGAGGGAGAGAAGAGAGAACGAGAAGAGAAAGAGCATTTAATTATTTCCCTTGAGACCTCAGAGATAGAGAATGAAAATTACACTTGAGGGTGGACCACTAAAACTTTTGCAGGGGTGCAGAGTGCAGAGTGGCCAGCCAAAACCAGCATGATTTGGACCTGCAGATGAAGACACGATAAAGATCTCACTAACATCATCCACGTGTAATTTATCTGCTGGATACTTGACAGATTCCTTGTAAAAACTAACACCAAATTTGCACAGATTTTACATGAAACCCCGTGTGTTGAGTGTGCTTTTACTAGTTAGCATTTGTGCGTTTGCGTTTGCAGATCATACACATGTTGAGCTGACTGCGGGCTTGGGCTGACTATTCTCCTTTTCAATGTCAAAGTCGAATGAATTGTCTACACACTCGCACTCTGCACTCACAGTCTCCATTGACAGTGAAAGAAAATTGTGTGTCTTGGAATACTTTGAGACTCTCCCACTGACCTGACCCGCCTAAACTAAACAGCATGCCATTCTAAATCCCAAATCCCAAATGTACATAGGTACGCAGATTTTTGGCTTTGATATCATTATTACGTCTTCCACGGCTGGTATTCACATTAACAATAATTAACATCTCCTAGGGCATTGCAACTTGAAAATAAAATGGGCTTTCCTACTTTTTTCTTCTACTATAATCTAATCGCCGAGTTGTATTACGGATTACGGACACGGTATAATGTGTCCAGATATGTACCTACGTACAGAATCGTATTGATAGCTTTATTGAGGCATAACTGATAACTATAACAATATGACAGCATTCAGTACTAAATATTATTTTACAGAAGGGAACCTTGTACATGTAGTACGTGTAGTTGTTCCTCGTTCATTAATACAGGTTATGTGGCCAGTAGAAGAAATGCATATAAATATGAAAAATTTAAATATTTTACGTCTCTTTAAGGAAACATCAAATTTTGACCAAGTATGGATCAAGGGAATTAATAATTTTGTGATGAAAATGTTGAGGAATTTACAATTCAAATGAGGTCCCACCTACGGTCCGAGTGCTTCAATGGGCTCAACGGAAATTTTGCTGACATAAGGAATGGGCTGATGACCATCATTTGTATACAATAATCTGCATAATTACAATCAGAGTCAAGATGACCTGCAGGTTCTTTAAGTTTTATAATGCTGCTAATTATTTATTGGAGATTTATATCTCATGTCTGTTCTCCATTTCTTATCTATCGTGCGTAAGATGAATAATGAATAAATTTAATACCTAGTTTTAACTATAAATCACTATTACGAGTACGTAACGGTTTGAGATGTCGCATCTTTTCAAATATTGGAATTTCATGAAAGCCAAAGCCATCAACAATACACATACGCAATGCAATTGGCAACGCCTACAAATCTTCATTGACGTTTGCCGGCTAAAAAGGAGATAATGTAGACAGACAAGTAGAAAGGCATGGGAATTTCTGTACGAGTTACGAAGTTAAGACATAGTTTGTGTCAAAGTTCGTATTACATTTTAATTTATTACGAATTTATTGCTGTCAACAATTACTTAGACGCAAACAAGTATACTTTATGTACACAGCACAGCTAGGCTGTATTCGACATACCACATAAGACTTCAATTTGAAGCATCATGTAATTTTACAGTAATAATTACATCTTTTATGCTTGTAAAATATTAATGTTATTTCCCATACTATAACTACCTATGCACACACAATTTGAATTTCTATTTACTTACGCGGTTCGGCAACAAGGGATTTTTGTACGCACTAATACGCATTCCGCAAGAACTACCTATTAACTAAATTTCTAATTGTAACCTTGTAAAAACGTAAATAATGAACTGTATACTTGTCATGTCAAACATATTGCCCTGTCTGTTCGAATGGCTCTGCTTTTGGCTTCATCTCACTGCATGGTCTTCACGTCAAAGATGATGTGAAGTGAGGCTGACGCTGACATGACATTTTAGTCTAAAAGAATCAACTTGAACTAAAACAAGTCGGTGATGGTATATGAAAGCAAGAAACGAGAAATTGTTGCTCTGGGTCTTACGATTAGCTTTAGCTCTGATTCTATAGACAATGAACTCTACTCTATATGTGTGCATACTGAAGCGGCGGCTTCATTTTGATTAGAAAGCTGCAAGAGCTCAATTCTGAAAAGTATTTAAGTGCTACTGGATCTTTGGATGCTTCAATCAAGGAAGTACTTAACCGAAACAAAGTACGACTGTCAAGACCCCCGGACTGCGAAAATGTGCAATGTGCATATTTTTGTAGTCTATTCACGATTTCCATCGATGCACTTAAACTTAATTGCTTATGTATTAAATTCAATGCTAAATAATTATACTCTTACACTAAATCATCTGTATTTACATACAATGATCCCAGATAGGGCAAGAAACAAGACAGAAAACTAGACATGTACCCTTACAGAAATAATCTTAAATTATTATCATTGGGAAAAAAAACAACTATTAAAACCACGATTTAATCGGGTCTCACAAGAAGAAGACTGGAAACAAGATTTTTGTTTAATTTCTTTCCACAACAGTATAGTATGAGACCTACTGTATACCTGCATAGATGCAATTCTTTAATGTACGGATGCTCATAAACAATCATTCACTTTTAAAACACGCCCCCATTGAACATAAACGAAAGCAAAAATAGTACACCTTAAAAAATAAACAACATGCCCAATTCTTACAGGTAGTTAATTGAAACTTTGTACCTTACAGACACTAAGAATACTGCCTACAGAATATTTAACCGAATACTACGAGTCAAGTGGAAGTTGATTATGCCCCAAAGCCCCAAAACAAAGGAAAAAGATACTTTTCTCACACTCGGCTTTTGTGTCTTTCTGAGTGGATCTCCTAAAAACCGTCAGTCTTCATTTCGGCTCAGCTACTATACTACAAGGCTTATTTGGGTTAATGATGAGAAAAATGGCAAATGGTGAAAAAGGGGAGTCGAAGTATTTTATACAGAAAATAAATAATAACACATATAACACTCATGTCATACAGGCATTTAGAGGATAGTTAGTACAAGTAAGTGGTAACCAGAAGAAAAATGAGATTGGGCATAAAATACCTTCACCGTATTATTAGTCGAATAATAGATGTGCCTAACTACCTAACCTTTCATAACTAATTTACTTAGAGTACAAAAAGGGTTGAAAGCAAAAAAAAATCACAGACATCAGACTACAGGTACTCGCTCAATAGGCATTTAAATCTAAATCACCTAACCTTTTCACACTTACAGCCATCTCATTCAAAAATCAACAATCTATCGTTAATACACATATGTACATGTATCTTAGTATTGTGTAGTGTCAAATACCTCGATTTTATGTCAAAACTAAAGAACAACAACAGATTACAAAATGACGGTTCGTCCAATTATATTTCAATTTGTTCCTTTGTTGCTCTCAATCTACAAATTGCACCTACCTTCTGGTCAGTTCTATGCATGGAATAAAAAAAAACCTTGCCAAGAACGGAGGTGTCTGCGTTGAGTCTGTGGCTTTAATTCCAATTCAGTTCCCCTAGCAAATGCCAATAATATATCGTATAAGATCGATAATGGGTAAACTATTATAAAATATGTAAATGTCTCCGGCACTTGTTCCACTGCCAAAGCGTGTAGGCATGTTTCTCAAGAGTAACAGAAATTATATAACCTAGGAAGAGCAAAGATGAAGAGAAGAGTGCAAGAATGTTTCTGAATTAAAAACAACTTAACAACCTACATAGTTTTAAGTAACAAGCGTGTTTAGTTTTTCAGTTCATGATTCTACGGCAATCTTTATACACAAAATATATCAGTCTCTGTGTGAGATAGTGGAGATGAGAAGAATAGGAATGTTCCTGCAAAATAGTCAGTCAGTCAGTCCTACAGAGTAGTACAGAGACTCAGAGTCCATTTCCATTGGAAAAGTAATGGAAAGGTCAATAAAACAAGACGGGGTGTTTAGGAAAGATTCGCGTCAAGATCTATTGGCTTTCATCCCTACCAAACCATCCACCATCCTTGTCTTTCCCGTTAAGACTGGTTTTCGGCTACATCCATACTCTCCTTCTATACCCATTTTTGCACTATATACCAATAAAATGTCTAGCTAAAAGGTCCATGAGCTCCTTGGCTCATCTCTTCCTCTCTCTATACAGAATGCAGATACAACGACTCATCGAGCAAATATTAGGAGTTGATCTCCACAAGCCAATTCCTTAGCTAACTCACACATATTCCCACTAAAAACCCACTGACTTACATAACATATACGTTCTGAAGACGAAGACGAAGACGAGGAACAGGTCATTTCTTACAACCACTGCGGTCGCCATTCACCATGATTACTTAACACACATTTCTGAGTCTGACTTTGACTTTTTTGACTCCTTTCTGAGATTTTTTTACTATTCTCTGCAGGCGGAGCGGTGGCATGGCATAGTTTTGAATGTATAATCTTTGTCATCCCATTGGAATGCCCATAAGTTGAGCTAGTCTGTTCTTGTTTGTGACCTATTTAATTATCCCTTTTTTTTACCTGGTCAGACGGACACCGCACCGATTATGATTATCGAATCGAGAATGGTATCGTGCCCTAATAAATACTAACACTAACCACTCACTCAAAAACTGTGGCAGCCTCTGCCTCTCTGTATTGCACCGCAACTGCATACAAAACATATGTAATCCTTCCTTACGCAATTCGTCTCTAAAATGGAAATGAAATACCTAGTCATTTAGTCTGTGTGCCTGTATAATGAATCTATATGTATCAAACCAGATAGTGGCAACGGCAACTACATAAGCCTTAAATAGCATCTAAATAAATATCTGTAAGAATTACAACTTATTTACAACAAATTTAAAATGGATTGAGTAATTTAAAAACAAGTATGCATAAAATATGCAGTGCTTACCTGTAAATGATTATCAAAACTAAAATTGTACATTTTCTTCAGTTCATTCTACACCGAAGAAGGATTAAAAAATTTAAATGATGACTGCGTATTTCACTTTTCACAAGAAAATAGTACGACACAAGGAGCCATTGTAGTGTGACACCCCTTCCTTCTGTTTCACACACCGCTTCCTTTCTCTGTCAAGCACGTTCCCACACGGTTGGTGATCGTCGTGGAGATTAGTTTTCTTTAGAAAGACTCTCACTGCCTAATCCTTTGAGTAAATGTAAGAAGCTTTTCTTTTTGGTGGTAAAAAGCTCACAGGGATTGAATTACTGAGGTATGTTTGCTTCACTTTTTTCGCTAGTAAACCTTCTGTTGACACTCTATAGATCCTCTTAGGATGTAGAAAGATGAAAGAATCTCAAAATCCCAGAATGGCACTTGCACTTTTTCGACTTCTTTGATGTAACTAATTGTGTACTTATGTCTTCCTTAAAACTACAGATATCTGCGGAGTCAATGTCTGTACTAATCTAATTTGTTTTCCTGGGTAGCACTTAATGGACAGTACTACAGTACTACTACGAAAGTTAAAGGTCCGAGAGACAGTGGAGACGTGAGTGAGTGTGGCTCTTTGGATTGAGCCGGTTGGAGTGTCAGTCTTGAAATGAAGGAGGAAGTTGAACGGTTTGGCTGAGTAGGTGAAGGTAGCAGAGAGATGGAAGATGAGGACCAAAAGTATAATGAGGGGGGTTGGAGTGAGCGGCCCAGTGCCCGAGTCAAGTCACTCAGTCAGTCAGTGAGACAAGCTGGTTGAGACGCTGGTACTGGCAGTCTTGTATGTAGACCCTAGAATAATGAGGGTGACGATGACCACGTACGAGTACATGGGTTCAAGTCAAGGTAGAAGTCTTCAGTAATAGTTTTCCACATATTTTATACTTATTTACTTGCCAGTTGGGATTCTACGTGCAACCCATAATACGTTCATTTCATATGTACATCTTTCTTGTTGAACCCACCACCAACCTGTCGACTGACCGAATCACATAAAAAAAGGAGAGCCCCTAAGCCAGTGCAATTCATCAGCAATGAGCGACTCCACCGTGGATGAGGATCTCTGTAAGGATGACCATCACCATCATGATGACGACTGGTTTCACAAGTCCGTAGTATAAAGTTCACGGCAGCAACTCCCTTTTCACTCTACAATAATACAGGGAATCATTCAAACAAATGTAGAAAAAATGGCAAATATTTTCTACGGTGTCTTTCCGTCCAATACTACCATAATACTAGTCCTGGTCATTCAGAGAATATATTGAGAGACTCAAGAAACTGAGATTTAAAGATTTAATCATGTATTGTACAATTGCAATTGTGTGACTACACCCAAAGCAAAGTCAAGCCGTACACCGAACAAATGCCAAAGACGGCGATGGCACTATGATTGCAATTGCACATAATATATCCCAATCAATGCTTTACTCACTCATCGTCAGTTTGCACTCATTTCTCTATACTCACTGAACAAGTCAATTATTTTTATTTTCCTTTGTCTTTCCTATGCGTACCTTTAAACTTTCAATGTTTCCATGGTTCAATGATTGGATGTATCTACCTACCTAGGTATATACATACCTATACCTACCTCAACCTACAATGTAAGCTAACGATTGACGATAAACCTATCATGGGCCAAAGGGAGATGAAGAATTTGAAGGCAGTTCCGTAGTATCAGTATATCTGTAGCTTGGAGGAAAGTTACAAGTTTCTTTGAAACAGAAATTGGGGGATTAACATAAAAACACAAAAACAAAAAGTATATTGACATGATAATTAACTCAACTCTATCTACATGCTCATCTCTATATAAAGATGCCGATGTACGTAGGTACGTACCTATCAATGTGAAATGATTGAAAAGCTGTGAAGGGAAGTCATAAAATCAGTGGGAATATGAGAAAGAGTGAAAATTCGTATGACTTCTTACTTGGTTACTGCGTGTCTTACACCTGCCTGACGATATACTAGAAAGAGTTAATTATTTAATTTTCAGATTTTACTTCTCACGTTTACCCCCAATGAATTTGAGTCTTTTATGTTTTGGGGTCCTTTCCTTTATTGTTTTTTGAGGATTTGACATCCTTTTAGAACATCTACCCCCAAAAATTATATCTTAATGAAATTTAAATAAGAGAGACACATAAGCGTACACTGATGTACTGATGGGATAAAGCGAAAGCTCTTTGTGAATGTTACTTGTCACTCTTGTTGAATTGTTGAAAAACTGTCTACTTTAACCTTGCCAGTTTTGCTTGTAATTCTTCTCACCTAATACTCTGGGTATGCCTCTAGATTTTAAATAATTAGCAGTAGTACCTATACCTCTAGTCACTCGTCGGTAGTTCATGGTGGGTTCTTAGTGGCGGGTGCTAAATAGAATAAACAATTTAAATTAATTATTATTCAAATTTGTAACAATTTAACCTAGAAAAAATACGTGATTTGTAATCAGAAGGAAAATGAACATTTTTACCTGTTGTAAATATTGAAGGCTAGGACGGACTGACTGACTAGGGCTGGGCAGGGACAGCGGCAGGTGGGTACCAAACAATGGTTCATTTGAAAGCATTTTTTTCTTGTAACTTATCTCTATTTGGCTTTTGCTTGATTTTTTTGAGGAAGATGTATAGTTTGTAGTTGTAATTACAATTCTTGTGTTTTGCGATCTAAAGTTATGGACGGGGAAGGCTCTACTCCTGTAATTTGAAAATTTTCTACTTAGTACCTACTATGTCATTCAGTTTTTAGATGTATGTACCTAGGTAGTTAATTCATTTCACATGTTCGATTTGACTTGAGCCCAGACGGTATACAACATCTACACGATGCATGATATGTTTTATGGTCAAGTATAATTTAATGTAATGACTGAATTAATATTTCATGCAGGTTTAACATTTCTTCGTTTCACTTGAACAGTGATGCTTGGGACTCAGGATAGCACAGAGCATTGGGAGAGACGAAGAGATGATCATATCAGAAGACATTATACGTTCCAATAGGTAAATAAATAAGGTGAAGTCCCAGTATTAAGTAAGTAAGGGTTGTGGATTTGCAAAGATTAGTTTAAGCTGAGAAGATAAGACGAAGATCCAAGTGTTGGAGAATGAACATACGACATAATTATTGCCCTCCTGTTTGGATTTTTTTCCCTGTTGGCTAGTGGTTCTTCTTCTCAATTTATATTCAACACCTTTCTTCTGATTTACTCCACTCCGGCTACAGTATTGACTTGAAATGATACGATATACCAAGAAGTTTGCACAGGATGATGACGATGGGAAAACGAGATGGCTACTTATCATCAGAACCCAAAATCTTAGGGCAAAGAAGGCCAGGCCATGGGATATGGGCAGCCAATATACTAATCCCAGTGAGTATAGACTGCTGAAGAACTGTAGGCAGAGTCTCAGTATCACACTTGGAAGCGCCCATTAAAAAAAATTAAAAATTATCCACATTACCATTACCATTACCATTACACACATTCAAGAAGTCATAAGTAAAAGGATGTTTACTAGAAATTAAAATTACGGTCTAGAGCACACTGCCACAATTTCAAATAACTTTCAGTTCGATCCCATTCACACATTAGTAAAACTATCTAATTATTAGTAATATTAATTTACACAGCGGGTAACTTCCCTAGGTTAGGAATACTAAACAATGTATCCATACAAACTGCAGGCATAAATACCCAGTTTGCTTTGGAATTAGCACACAGATAAATAAAAACTAACAAAAAGAGAATGCCTTGTCAGCAGTGCACTGCAGTGGCTCGTCTGCTGGTCTAATAAAATGAGCCAACAAACTGATCTGTAAACAATTCAAAATTTATTAAAAACATAGCGTGCCCCTAGTATATTAACATCAACACAGATTACAAATTACAAAGGATGTTCCTAAAAATTCAAAAATGACAATTGGCAATAAATTTGTCCTCGTTAGGAACTAATAAGAATATTGATTATTGGTTTTCCACAAAAATTGGGTGCAACTCAAGCCCAAAGTGCAGGAGAAAGGAAACAGAAACAGAAATGCAGGAGTTCTATTAACTTAAAGTCGATGAACATAAGTATAAGCTTAAACCATATAATCGTGTTCGTTGCTAAATCACGTTTGGGTACGCCAATACTTTTAACATTACAGCGAACGTTAACACTAACTATTAACATGACCCAAGCAACTTTATACTTTATATACTACTTCAATGCAATGAAATATGAATGCTCAACAACACAAATGTAGCCATGGCCGTCAGCATAATAATAGCCTATATACTCATGAGCACATGACCCATGCATTCTTCTTTAAGAATGTATTACCTAGGAAATACATACATCGAATCGAGTGAATTACCCTAAATTCAAATTCAAATATAGGATTAATGAGAATCTAATCCAATTAATAATACTTTAAGTCTAAATAATGAATACAGAGTAAATATGTAGTACTACACACACCTGCAAACTGCCACTGAAAGCTTGAGCACATGAATTGGAAATTGGAATTCGTCAAGACGGTGGTGGTCGGGAAGTGCGCCTGTAATTACATCTGCCAAGTCAAACAAGAACAAGTCCAGAGGCTTTTTAAACTTAAATAAATACCTACTTAAATGAAGCAGCAAGTTATTAGTTAGGTTGAATTATAAGTTCATAATAAGTAGTAAGTACTCAAAGTACATACAATTTGAAAGGTGATAAGGGAATGTCACACCTTGAACTTCGCTCTTCGTCATCGATGAGCAAGTTATATCTGTTAACTCCCAAAGTATTTCCAAATTGAATTTTGATGTTTTAGTATACTTACAAATGATCTTTCTTTTACTTTATAATTTGTACCTATACCTTGTACCATTAGAGCATTTGAAGTGTGCGAGTGCCGAGTGTGTCAGTTTCATCTTCAGCTGGGTGAGCTGTTTCACTAAAAAGTGATCCGACATTCGCCTGGGGTTCATCCATCTTGAGCGTCTTCAGTTTAAACCTCGTTTTGACTCTCGAATTCGTAATTTGTAATTCTCGATTTTGATTATAGCTCGTTTTAGCCTGAGCCGACATCACCCATCCCCCTTCCACAAGTCCAACTTCAAACCTTCTCATCCTTCAAACAAACTCAAAAATCTCTCACACCGACATCCATATAATTTCCAATTTACATGAAAACAGTGTTGAACGAACATGTATAATAGGTTCACACTACCTACCTTACATATGTTGTATGTATGTGTATTATTGTAATCTGTAAATTGTAATAGGTTACTTGGACTTTGACTCATTACAATATTTATGACGGAACGTGTGTTGTCTTATTAATTGACTATCCTACTATAAATTTGCCCACGATCCGCTATCCGCTTCTGTCAAACACTTTATTCAGCATACACTGCTGTCATACGTCATATGTATAAACACTGAATACTGAGCAAACTGAAGAATGATGGATGTTCAGGGCATAGGAGATGCTATCATCTTCGATCTTATTCCTTTAAGTCTGTTGAGTCTCTCCATTGCATTGTTGAGTTAAATCTGCTTTGTAGTCAAAGTTAATACTGTAAAACAGAGAAAGAGCAGTTAGTACATAGTTGATATTGATACAGCATCTATAGTCGAACATCCCTTAATCATGCCTACAATAATCCAGTTTTTTCTCTATTCACGATTAACGATAACGATTTAACCATAAGCCATAGCACTATCCGTCTACAATCAGTTAAATTATAATTAAACTTACCATTTGAAATTGATACAGCGCCTGGCGACGGCTTATCTAAAATGTAAAATGACTAATAATGATGGATTATACCCCTGTTCCCCCCCATTCATTAATCCCATCCTGATGAGCCAGCTTTGTTTTTCCTTTTATTTTTGCATGTCGGCCGATTCAAGATCGTCACAGTTGACAGTGCAGTGCAACACGTTAGGTCCGTCCACGTACCAACAACAACAAACAACAAGGCAACTTTTAACAATCGATCACAATTTAATTAGTTCGATTGTTATTTAGAGGTAGTTAAACGAGTAACAAAGTAATACTTTGTCTGTACCTAATTTAATCCTCTCTTCAACCCTAATTACTTTCCGTGCATCATATGAGACACAATCCTCCATATTGTAAACTTGTTGGTTTGCTAATTCCGCTGCTTCAAAAATACAAGTGTACATACTACGACATATAAATGTCAATACTCGGCATGGGAGACTCCCTTAAAACTCACTCTGTGCGTGTTTGAACTTCCTCATTATTACATTAATTATAAAAATTAGGAAAGGGGAGAGTCAGAAAAAAAAACAAAACGTAGTTTTAATAATACTTGAACAATTTTGCCTTTCCGTGAGGGCAATAATTCTCATGTCAACACTGGTTTCCTCTCCCCTTGACTTATGACATGATGCGATGTGCGTCGCCTCATTATTGTTGGTTGTTCTTTTCTAGTTGGCTGGTCCAAATTTAAAGTGTCATAAACATACAACTGCACACAAGCATCTTGGTACAGCATTTTTTTCAAAGCATATAGGAACTTGGATTTGATTGTAATTGTAGATTTAAAAAACTTTTGACTTTTAAAAAGGAAAATTAGTAAAAACTAGTCAAAGAGTTGGGGTGTCTTTAAGTTAAAGGGAAGAGTCAACGTCTTCGTCTTGGTCGCCTGAAGTTGATTTATCAAACAGAAACACGAAGGAAGTTTGGCAGCAACTGCTTGAAAACAAAGGTGACATAGTTAAAAGCCTGTTTTTTTATAAAAGTAAAATGCTAGATGTTGAGAGTAAATATATTTTGCTGGTTTTAACTCTGTTCTATGTATATACTATCCCCCTTGTCTTTCAGGTATTAGGAGATTCTATCAGTGATGCATCGGTATGCTTGAATGAAACCAAAATTAAATAGGGACAAAAAATTAAGAACCTGCTTAAATTCTGTTTTGCTCATCTTTCATTTCCTTGATTGACAACACACCCCTCTCTCGAGGACTAAGTCAGGGCTCAGGATGACACATGACAGGATATACAGGAAAGTGGAATTCTGTAGATTGCTTTGGCTACATTTTTACTTTCTCTGAATTGGTTTTTTTATGTGATTAGATTAATCTGTCCACCTGAGTTGCAGTTACATACTTTGAGACAGAATCAACTTCCACTTTTGTGATCTGATCTGACTTCCACATGCATTTCCACTTCCACTAGAGTTTCCATTCCGATACTTATTTTATTAATCTAGATTTGTAACGTGTAAAAAAACTTGATTTCAACACATTTACAGTTCAAAGTAAGATTATTGACTTTTTTATATTTGTTTTCTTTTTATATTTACGCATACCTAGGTTTTTCTGGGCTACCTGTGTATAAGGATACATACACATGAAGAAATAGATACGAATCAGAAAAATATACTTTTGCGGCATCGTTTATAAAGCTGAATATATGTAGGTATATTGAACTTGTTTGACAATTTTTTTAACGGGTTGATTTTTATAGAAATAGAAAATGTTTTATTAGGGTAATTTAGTCGAAACAAGATTTTATGCTAGTAAACTGACCACAGCTGCGGCTTTATATGTACGAAATACAACTTGCAGAGATGAATTTAATAGGTAACAATAATTATCATTTGTTTGTTTTTTTTTATCTAGGGTAGTGTATCGGTGCATGAAAACGAGTAAATGACGTACATTTACTTCACTACAAAGATGATAGTAAAAGGAAATATGTGATTGCTACATTTAATTTCGATGTATGAAATGGATTATAAAACACATAATTAAAATACTTATTACTTTATTTTAACTGTCAAAAAGTTTACTATGACCACGAAGTACATACGAAGGTGTAGGTAGGTGTTCATATAATTTCACGTTTAAACAAACTATACTTTTGAATTTGAACATTATGCTTATCCAAATATAGTATATATTAATTTTATTGAATCTGTGATTCTGTGAACTAGACTTGGACTTGACTTTCTATTTCTTTCAAAACTGTTGAATGAACGTAGGTACCTCTCTCACAAGAGATTTATAATTTTGATACTGTATTCGGTATGAACCATGCAGATCCCTTTTTTGACGGCATAAAAAATCAGAGTACCAAGAACCAAAACAATAACAATAGAAACGAAAGTACTTTTAAATACATTGTACGTGTGGCAAACTCGACTTGACAAAGATCGAAAATGAAAACGTTCCAGTTATTTTAAAGGCCATATAGATAATAATATATTATACTGATATACTTCTACTCTTCTATTTATGCTGTCTAAACAGACACTTTTGTAAGTCCCTTCTATTACTTCTATAGTTGCGTAGCATAGTTTGTTCGCACAAATGTGTTGAGACTAATGATGATACTAATAGTATGGTGATGGTGATGAAGCACCAGCAGATTTATTAGGACAGATGATTTGCATGAAAGGACGATTAGCACAACAATAGGAAGGAAGTTTTCATACCAAAAAAAAAATTATAACTAAACATCCCTTCTTTTCTCTTAACATGACGTCTGCCTCACTCTTTTTTAATATATTTGAAACGTTAATGGTCCTTCTGCACGTCTTATCACCATCATCACTATCTCCATATTACAAATTACAATGTTTACATTCTTGAACAACTTAAAGTATCATCTAAACTCATGTTTTGCTGCCTTTTTTTTGCTTCCTTTAGAAATGCCCCACGCATTCAGTGCAGTGGTCTGCCTCCAATGTCTGGCATCCATGAGTAAAATTCCCATCACTCTCACGCATAGACATGGTACAGTAAGTAGTGTAAATATTTACAACTTAGTGCATTATTATTATTCACTAGTCACTATCGTTCGAACTTCGAAGTGCAAGTGCAAGGAAAAGTATCTACACTTTTTTTTATAGGAAATGCGAATCTTGCCACCTGCGGTTTTTAAAAATAAATATATATATATACAATTACCCTTTATACTTTTTTGAACATAGCAAAATCATACTTGGACACAATACCTTTTCTGAAAAGAAATAGCAAACTTCATAAGGAACTAACGTACCTACTAAATTGTTTGTCGATGGTCTTGGTCTTCGTATTTAAACGCTGCGTTAATATAAATATACCTGAAGATATTTTGTTGTAAAAATGCACAAAAGTTGTGACAGTATTTCGTGCACTTTACCACAAAACGTTGTATAGGTACATCCCTCTTTATAATTATATCGCTTCAACCTAAATACCACATAACTTTAAGCTGCCTTTTTAAAAAACTGCTCTTTGCCTTCTTCATCTCGTGTATTATTTAGCGTGAAATATATGAGCTAAAGATGGATATGGCAAGTAAAGTACCTAGGTACTTACAGGAAATTGCTACAATTGCCACATGGTGATTTACCTGAAAAAATAAATTACAAATGCAAAAAGACCATTCCCACCTCTTTTATGCACAAGTACCAAGCATTCTTAACTTGGTCTTGCTCTTGTGTATGGCTATTTGTACCAAACCAGAAAAAAAAACAGTGGAAACACTAGAAACAGCATGTGTACAAAATACACACAGCAGTGCATGGCAGGATGCAAGTCTTTTGATTTCGTAAAATGCAACAATTATCACAATTAATTTTTTTTTATAAGAATTCATAAAATTCACCTGCACATCATTAAAAAATTGGATTAAATTAAATGAACTTGCTAAAAACTTTCACTACCTATCAGTGCCAAGTGTAAGTTTCATTCATTTAAAATCTGACTGGCCAGAATGCGAAGCAGAAATGCATATCGGCATCCGCATCAGCAGATGCATATTAAATTCTGGATTCGATGGCAAAAACTGTGTACATAATTGATTGTTTTTATTAAATTTTTGAGATACAATGCTAAGGAAATATGTTCGTACCTCCTATTGCCTTAATCTCACTAATGATGTTAGTGACTTTGATGGAATGAGATTATGGGACGGGTAAAAATGTATAAAAATTAGGTCATTAAAAACAAACTGTCAAGATTTTTTACTTGCTCTTTCGTTGACAGTTCAATCCATTAAAAAGTGTTGGCTCTTGGCAATGGCACTGGCACTGGCACTGGTAGATTACATTTCGTAGCTATAGGTAAGTTACTACATATATGTCTACATGAGCTATGCATGTTCAAAGTCTGATCCATATGGAAACAGATATGTATGTACATACAGGCAAGATGCAATTTAATATTTAAGACTCGCAAAGGGCTTTAATTGTTAATATGCATAAATGCTCTAGCCACAAGTCTACCTACTGCACCGTACAGCTTTACCATATCATTAGGAGCTTATCTATACAGCCTCTGCATTACTACAGTATATTATTACAATTAAACTTCTGCTGCTCTATTGAGTCTTAATGCAAATCACTGTTCACTGTCAAGGCAGTGTTTCACATTTCTACAGGTATCTCGGTTTCTGTGTATGTGCATAGCTATGAGTTTGTATGTACATACATAGTTCCAATCTTCCAATGCACTTCCCTCATAATGTTTTGGTACAGCATGATTTAGGCGTTACTGCTGATACTGCTAGTATTGGCGTATGATCTACTTTTTTCATTCTTATTTATCTACACAATAACGACCATCATCATCAAAACAACAATACAGCAGTCTACTCAATAATCCAAAAACCCTAGAAAGAATCCTCCCAATCTGGCAGCAATAATACGCACGTGCATTATAACCTTCTCACTCACTATAGTCAGTCAGTCAAATTCAAGTCATCAAATCAAACCATGCATTCATATTCATGGACTGACTTAAGGAGCACCTACTCCGTATACACTATGCAATTACGTACATATGTTATACATTAGTATAGGATTACAATTTGTGTGAGTTCACAGGAGAAAATTGAATGTAGGTATATTAGTAACTTGTGGCAATGGCAGATGAAGCATTAGGGCAATGAAGACGATCAACCGGCTTCAATTATACATGTATTAAATTGCCTACTGACTTTTATCAGAATCAGTCAATCAGTGTAGAGAAGCAGTGTTACAAGTGCTGTAATTTCAGGAGTGTATAGCCAGGTTCAGCCCTTGTCGTTTATCGTTAACGTCAGTAAGTTTGTGGTTTAGTTTGTTAGAAGACCAGCCGAAGATTCTCAGAATCAGGAGGATCAACTTCTACACACACTTTGTAGGTATCTACATACATATATGTATATTTCCACTGTCAAACCATTCCACCCAGCGATGATTGGTTGAAACTCCCCCTGTTTACACAACCAGAATTTTGGAATTTCAATTCGAAAGTACCTACGAACATGATCAAGACCCCCGCTACAATTAACGCTCAAAGCAACAATAACAGCAACAACAACAACAAAAACAACTCATTAAAAAGATGGAGAAAATGAAATCGTTAATTGTCCACATTGAAATAGTATGAAATAATTAATATTGCATGCTTAAAGGGTATCAGTATCTGTGCACGTTCAATCATTTGAATGTTTGAAATTAAAAAATGAATATGGATGATGGAGATATGGGCTACTGGCCTCTTGCATGTTTCCGTTGACTTGGAAATTGATGTAGCGATAAGACAAGGGAATAGGAGAGCGACTAAATGACTGTGTACAGGATAAAGTGAGCATTTAACCAACATCATCGATTAGATTAGATATACACACAGAGAACGGGAAACGATAAAAGTGTCAGGAGGACACTTCAAACTCACTCAATCAGTACTGGTTGCAACTATATATTAAATGTCTATATGTAGGGATTCATGTAATATTGTAATGTGATTGGGATTGTTTTGCAGCATTTTTTCCTTCTCCGTCGTCAGAACTGAACTGCGAATCTAATCTACATATTATCGACCTTTACAGAGAAAGTCAAATCAAGTTGGTAGACATAGACGCAATTGGCAGAAGGTTCATGAAAGAATCAGAAATGTGAATTACTTGTAGGATGGGTTAACCCATTCGGAACTGAGAAACCATGGACTGATTCATGTAAAAAGGTGTGTATTTTACAAATTAACTATTTTCAAGGCGGTCAAAACGAGTAATTAAGACTTTCAAAAAGGTCAAAACTAGAAATTAACGTTTTGGAAAAGGTTTAAAACGAAAAATTAAGACTTTCAAAAAGGTCAAAACTAGAAATTAACGTTTTGGAAAAGGTTTAAAACGAGAAATTAAAACTTCCAAAAAGGTCAAAACTAGAAATTAACGTTTTGGAAAAGGTATAAAACGAGAAATTAAAACTTCCAAAAAGGTCAAAACTTGAAATTAACGCTTTGGAAAAGGTTTAAAACAAGAAATTACACTTTTCTAAAAGATGTAAAGCTTGATATTATATACTTCCGTTTCGAAAAGGTTACCATGTTTACATTAAAACCTGGGACTGGGATACCTTCATCTACCTG
>JAQFZC010000577.1:0-46408 GCA_034695205.1 Dicyrtoma fusca
AAAAGCCCTTGATGAGTAGATTCCAAAAATCAAAGGTGTTCAACAAAGTTACCCGTAGGCCTACGGTCTGTTAGAGGTCAGTTAGAAGATAAAAAACAAGGGCGCAGCCCTTGTTTTATACACAGTACGGCAGCAGCCCTGGGGGCTCCGATGTTTGTCTGAGCCCTTAATTTGGCCATCCAACCCGATTTCGGGATGAGACGACGTGTATGTTTAAAGAGGCTCCACAATGAGCCCAAACTAGGCACAAATATTGGAAAAAACTAGTTGGCAAACCCTCTTTAGGCGATGGGAAGTAAACCAGTGGGCAGGTCGAAAGAGTGCCAACCGCCCATCAGATAGCACACTAAAATAGACCCTGGCTGTTAAAAGAAATTCAACATTTGGTATACGTACTTGTTTTATGTATAAGCTGACTAGTGAGTCATATGGATAAAAAAACGGTTAAAACGACATACCTACTTGAAAAAGAATATTATAAAAAGCCATATTTTTGGAAGTTTTTTGTGATACTTAGGGTTTTAAGGTCATTCCAGTGCAAATCAGCAATTTTGTGAAAATGTTCTTTTACCTGGTGTTTTTTTTACCTGAAATCCCCTATTGTGTACAATGATGATGTGATGATGAGGCTGCATGAGCACATTATCAAGGATTTTGGATACCTTGGGACTAGGATTTCTTGGATTCATGGATACTGAGTAACTGCAAAGTATGTTACTCATATTGTATATAGTATGACTGATATTGCGGCATTTGGAGTTACACAGTCACACTCACGCACGGTATACACAAATAAGTCAGGAGTCCATTGAGGTTGCATATACATTTTTATTTATTGAGTTGTAAAATAATGAAAGTTCCAGTTAGCTTTTTAAAGGTAAAACTTGTAATAATTCCGAGGGGACTTACTCTACAAATGGTGGACAGTGTTTTTGTCTGGGACGGGAGTTACATAGTTGGGATTGGAGAATTACTGCTTTCTTGAATATTTCGTTCAAATACATATGAGCGTGCAATGGCGTGCATAGATAAGTACGTACATATTAAAAAAATATTTACATACTTACTCATGCAAAAAACACATTTTAAACTGTGGAAATAGTAGAAATGGGGAATTATTGAAATTGGGTTAGAGGGTATATGTTATATACTTAGTAGAAAATGTTTACGGAACCTGGTTTACCTACCACCTTGATGTTTGATGTTATTAGTATTCTCGTAAATATCGTTAATTGAACTCCAGTGGCATGCACAGAGGTGGTTTTAGCAGGTATACTACAACAACTTGCTTTAATTTGACTGCTCACGGTGACAGTACAGCTAGCAATAAAGTAATGTTTGTATTTTTCAATTACCCTAAATGTGTAAAAATGTACGCAGTTACTTTAATTTTTAGTCGAAATCAAAATCAATTGGTGATTGACACCCTTTCCCGTCCAATGTTCGGTAGGTATGATCCGGACAGCGTAGAGACTCGACAGCACCTAAGCTTCGAAATGAAATTGGTACGCATTCGGGATATGGTTTACCCGTAAACTCAACTACACCTTTTTTGTTATTAGGAGATTTACAAGAACTATCTAATGTGACGCAAGTCCCATTGAGCAGCACGATATCGTCGTCCAAACTGACATTGGCACATGGATTAGTGACACATTTTGGTACACCATTGGTAAGCTCAATCCATTGGCCTACTCGGCATGGTCCCTATAATTAGAATAGAGTCAAAACTATGTTATTAATCAGAATCGCGAATCCGTATATTATTGATCTATTACATGTTATTAAACTTAAAACCCGTTTTTTTTAAACTGGAGAAAGATAATAAAAGTTAAAGTTTTAAAGCAGTTATCAGCTTCCTTTTTTAGTACTGTCCGTCCTTATGCATATGTCCAGTCAGGAATCCATTTCAGGACCGAATGCATTGAATAATTAGCTAAGTGTACAGAGCAGAGGTATAAATTATACTATAAATAATACTGTAATACTATAAATTACCCGTGTTAGAACATAGTAGCATTGCTTCGTTCGTCGATCGTACATTAATGGTCGGATACGACTTTGTTGAAGTTCACAATCACATCTTCCTCTTCTTGGATCATTTACTTGCCGTTGAAACAACATATTGGCACCACAGGGATTTCCATTTTCTTGGCTGGGATTTTCGGTAAATAAGTAGCACTCTCCAGTCTCTTCGAAAAATATCTGGTTTTCTGCACAACTGTGTAGATAACCAGAACTTTATTCATTAGCTATTATAGACATAGTAAAAACTGATTTATGTACCATATTCTTGATCGCTAATAATAATTACAAACGGACAGTACATTTCAGTTTATGGCATCGATCTAAAAATAATAAATAATTACAATATTATTACCTTTCTGGGCCATTTTGCTTTAGAGCTTCTGCCACTGGTGAACTTTGTGGTACTGGACAACAGGATTGAACACCGAGGAAACAGTTGGCTGCTAAGAATAAAATAATCTTCAGCTGCAGCCACGAGTCCTGGCTTTTAATTGAACACAGTTGAAACATCCCGACCAAAACTGTTTTGGGATTTCCACAGTGGTCCTAATATTGCTCTGTATCCAGTAATCTTTCGCAGCAAATCGAACCTTTATAGTAATTCCCCTCTCAATTGAAATAAATGGATTTTAACTGGTTTTAAAACGTTCCAAAACCAGAGGAGTAGGTAAGCTAGTTCCTTTACTGTTCCTGGATCGAAATAAATTGCTTGTTCCGAATACTTTACATCTAGTAAGAGTGTCATAAACCTCTTATTACTACTTTCATATGCAAATGCAAAAGTACATCCCATGCCATTATTTACAAACTCTCAGGCTTTTTTTTGATAGTCTTAAGTGGTTTCAGTCCAACGCAGCTCTTAATTACGTATCAGTGAGTTGTTAAGAGGACAACTTGATTCGAAAGTATTTTCAATTCCAAATTCCAAACTCCTCTCAGATGTTGTATCTAATGTATGTATAGACGAAGGCATTTTACAATGTACCTACGCATTTATAATCTTTTTACTAGTTTTTACTTTCCTAGAGCAGGCAGTCGCCTGGATGTACGTGATATTAATATTGCATTATGTGATTATTATATAACTGCTTGTACCACTTATTTTAATATACATAGGTAGGTACATATATGTAATTGACGTAGGTGTCTATATATAGTAGGTATACGGGCATGATCGAACCTAACCCTTGACAAAAATAATATTTTCTCAAAAGAAAGGCTTGCGTTCATTGAGATCTTCAGTCTTACAGGATTATCTCTATGAAGGCTATTTAAAGACTACCTATGTACCTAACATGATTAATACCACCTATAGCTAACAGTACTCTGCATATAGATACGTATATTTGCCACTTAGTGTACATTGCACAGTTTTATAAACCACAAATCAACGATTAACTTACTACTCAAAATTTCTCTTGGTTTTTTGTAAGGAAACCTACGTCCGTATGATTAAGAAAGATCGCACATGGAGTTGTTATCTGCTTACTTAAGTAAAGGGAAGAGTCAGAGTGCATGGTGATTTATTTCTTATTTGCTATGCTCACTTTTAAAAAAAACGTCTTTTTTTAATTTTTTATTTTCCTGGAAAGCTGCAGCTGGAGTGATTATTGAATATTAATTTATAAAAAGCAGTACAGCACAAGTAATATGTGTGTTGATGTGGATGTGTGCATCTTAGCTATACATAGCTTATAGTCAGATGAGTGTTTAAAGTTAGTAGATACTTAACAATGCTTTGGCTTAATATATAGTTTTAAGATGTCTTAAACCCCTCAAACACCTGCAAATAATAACGTAAGATATATCAGATCGCAACTTGTCTCCTGCCGTTCCTTACGAGCCATTTATGGGGCAGACAGGGTCCCAAAACTCATCTTCAGATGATGAATTACTTCACCTGAATTACATACTAACACGTAAGTATACGTGTAGATATAAATAAATACATATAAATATTGTAGTGCCCAAAGGGTTGAGTTTTAACAAATTGCAACCAGTTCAACTGTACTAGTACGCACATACGATAACATTTTGTCTGGAAGGTTTCATTATTTTTGTTTCTAAAATAAACAATTTCATAGACAAATGTCTAAAAAATTGCATCGTCGTAAAAGTAATCAATAAAAAAATTTATAAAATAGACAACTTTCTTGAAAAGTTACAATTAAAGAAAACGGCAGTATTTTTTATTTATTTTTGTGAGAAAGAGCTCACAATTTTCTTATAGATTACATCATTAAAAGAGAAGCTGCCGGAGGCTGGACGCTGATTAGAAACTTTTAATTTTAAAAAGGTAGGTACTTTGCGTTCAGAGGATTGACTCCCTAAATACTAAATACCTATATAGGTTACCTATGTAGGTATTTATTATAAAAGCTGAACCTTTGCAAGTAGCGAAGCAATCTCCTAATGTATTTTTTAATTCCACCCATTGCATTCCTCAAAGTTTACCACAACTTTTTTTTGTATTACACGGTGATACAAAAACCAAAAGTATAGCATTTTCTTTATACTTATTTAAATTAGGCCTAATAATTATCCAATGTCTGTGCATAAGCACATACATTATGGTAATTCCGGACTTATGGCGCCTACGTTGTGGACAAGCCTACCTACAATCATTCAGTCGTTACCAAAGTACATATCACGCAATTTATAGAAATTTTAATTAACAACATTCGCCTACTGAAAGAAATGAATAGAAACTACATACTACTGAATTAGTACCTACACACAAACATGCTTAAATAACTAACTGTGTCTGTATCGACTGTGCAACCTTCAGTGTATATTGTAGGTGCAGCAAGAACAAATATTAAGATATGTATGATTTAGAAATGTGCAATTAATTTACAAGTAGTTTGACATTGTTCAATTTTTACGTTAGTATTATGCATGCCTCGTCATTTAACAAACACTCATCACTCACGTAAGTTGAATAGAATAGGCATATAATATATGTATTTAATTAGTATGTACTTGGCAGTAATTTAGTGCGATTTTCAGTTACTTATGTGCATAAATACCGACTTTGAGCTTTTTTCATTTTGTAGGTACAATATTTTTTATTGAAAAATAACTTTATGTATTTTGATTAGTATTTTTTGTCAATAATAACCTTGGTGGAGTACAGTGTGCTGTTTCAGAAAATAATATTATGATTGATCAGACAGGTTTTAAAGTTGAGTGGCACATTAGCTTATGTGGGGCACTGTGAGAGAAAATGGTTCACTCGCTAAAATAATTCGTAGTAGTTGAATCTAACTTTTCAACATTTTTTGTATCATCTTCGGAAATTGATAGCCCCGACTTTTGTAAATACTTTGCAACTCCAGCTCGATACAGATCAGGCCTGGTCTCTTGTATGTATTCAATTATTTTGTTCATATTAATCTCTTGCTTCGGTGTGCACATTATGCACGTTCCCAATAAAGCAGCAGGAACGCGAGCTGAAACCAATGAAAGAATTTATAACACCTTAAATATTTTTTAAATGCACCCTTCACGCTAAGCGTGTTGAACTAGCAAACACTTATAATGAGGATACAGTCTTCATAATATCCAACTAATATGTTCCCAGTATAATTAACCTTGCAAGACAAAAAAGTTTTGTTCTCTTACGTTTTAGCCATCTTCCCACAGCGTCACACGGTCCATCGAATAGAACGCACTGCATTTGAAGATTGAAGAGTCTCTCGTTTTTCAAATAGCTGTCTACATTGATCACGTCGTACTCAGGTTGCAATCTCGCCGTATAGTTATACTCACAGGACACAAAACTGATTAAATTCCAAGAACAGAAAAAAATGGGGAAAAGTAGTAGCTTGTACATCTCGGTGAAATTGTCTTGTATTGAAAATCAAATGAACAGGAAACGTCAAAAAAAAAAATAACTTTTGTGAACTTGAAATTTCTAGTTAAAGTTATTGGACTTTATTCACCAGATAGCAAGATTTAGAAGAATGACCATTCTCACTACTTGTTGTCTCTTCACAGTTTATGGAACTAAATGAGTGAACCGTCGTTGATCCGGTATTTTAAAATAAACTGTACGAGTTTACTTATTTAAATCACACTATACCAACACTACCAAGTTTAAAGGCTTTAGTTCCCAAGGATGTAATTGCAAAATCTGAATTTGTAATAGCTTTACTTCACGGATACTGTCTGTATATTATATGTACCTATATGCACTACTTCTATTCTAGGTACCTGTAACACCAAGAGAGAATCATTATTATTTTAACGTGCAAATTAGAAGCTAAACAAATCATTATTATTACGTCTTTTGTGATTCAGCATTGACACAGACGAAAGAAGTACATAGCAATACTTTTATACATAATTTCCTTTGGTATTGATGGGGGTCCTTGTCATTTGGGCTGTAATTTTTTTCCAATTAATCCCTATACGTCCTCGCCACGGTTCACTAGCACGACGGTAGTGCACAATTTTAAATCGCAGTTTCAAGACATTTCAGAATGTACAAGTACACTATAATTATATATATTTACTTACCTGATTGATCCAGTTCATCTATTCTGCATGATTATGCTTGTGTAAGGCCTAAGTATATCCCACGAATTCTCAGAAACTAATATAATATACCTGTAGGAATTTAATTTGGTTTAAGATGACTGAACTTGCATGTTACATGGGGATGGCTCGCAATTTCTTCTGCATTTTTTCCTTGATTTAATTCTTCAAAATTGAAATCACAAGGAGACAGCAATAAAGTCGCACACGTGGCCATTTTTAAATGGTATACTTAATCTTTTTCTTAGCATTCATTAAAATTAAAAATTTAATTTAATTTGCATCCGTTAATAACTGAAATCATCATAAACCACATAGAGCATGTTGAACATAACATAATATATTAACACTTTTGAGGCTTTTATTTAAGTAAACGCACTCGCAGTACTTACGTAAATTCAGTTCAATCAATGTAAAATTCTTAATAATTCAGTTTCAACTTCAAGTGTATGTAAGGTAAGGTAAGGGTGAAGTGGTATGCATATGGAATTTAGCACAGACTATAGAATTATAGACTGTTCTTCCGTAGTTTTTGACGCAACTGGGGTATCATGGAGATGCAATTAGAGACATATTGGAAATTCGAGGATTGAATCATATTGCATAGTGTGCAGAGAGTATTTGTATACCTGTGTGTACGATACATCATCCATGCAGAAAATCTACATACGGGCTCTTTTCTCGCATAATAATTTTATCACCTCATAAATTAAAAACCTTCAGCTGATTCAACGCCAGTAAAATTGAAAGTATTAGACCATTAATAAAAGCTATGATCATTTTAAAATCTGCAAGATGTCTGTATGAAAAACACAAGTGAGTTGAAGTGAGCATTAAAAATTCCACCGCATTCCATTGCAGCTTCGACGACGTATGTACGATGTTGCCATTAACTTCATATTTTTGCATATATGTACATGTGAAAATAAGTAGGCTAATTTTTCCGTAGATGTTGAAGGCAACCTTCCAGTTCTAACTGGTAATTTTGATAATGCTCAATAATAATTCTTATTTGTAGGAAAATTTTAAAAGTAGAGATTGAACATAATAATTATATAATTACCTATGTAGAAATATGAGAATATAGAATGTAAATTTTATATTTAGTGAATAAAGCACCCGCACAAGCTAGAAAGTGTAAACATTCACTGAGCTTTTTCTTTCACCAGGAGAAAAAATGCTTTTTTGATTATACATATAGAGTATATTTCAGTACCAAACAAACCCTAAAATGGAATTATTTATTGAGCATAAGAATGCAAAAAAAGCTCCCACATATGTATCTATCTGCTAAGTACTACCTGCTATATATAGTAGGGAGGTACATAGGTACTTACTCAAAACCAAAATCTATTTGCCTACACACCACACATGTTCGGTAAAATAAAAATTTATTCGTTAAAAGTTGTATGCATAATTCTTGGAATATCTTTACATAGTGCTATATAGTATATCTATATAATATACTTTTACATATAGACGATAGCACTCTTTCCTGAAATAATGTAGAACCAGAACCGCAAGAAAATACTTAGACTATGATATACAAATGTATAGGTAAAATAGGTAATTATTATTAAATTATACCGAAAAAAATCTATTGCTTTAATTTAATATCGTAGGTACTGTCGAGACATTAATGGAAGATACTTGCCTCATTAACTCACCTGGTTTAAAGTGCTATGCAGCCTGTAGGCAGCCGTCGCAGGATTTAGCAACACTCTAGCGTTTGGCCCATACACGAATCCAGGTGAGCTAATGAGGCAAGTATCTTCCATTAATGTCTCGACAGTATGCCTTTATCAGCCGTGGCTCTGCCGTGAAGAAATGCGGTTAACTATACACCACCTCTATTACCTAGGTATATATGCATTTCAATTTCATAGCCCTATGGCCCCTACGAACGAGAACGACGGTCATGGTCATACCTCATGTCAAACACATAATATATACTTAACTTATTGCATATTGCATGCATGATCAAATCATAATCGTTACTATAAAATATTACCATAACAATTACTCAATCGAAAATTTCGCTACATTACTATTACATGGAAATCGAAGCTATCTCCAAACGAAATACCGAATGGTGTGTGGGGGTGGTGGGCAATATTAGCTTTTTATTTTGTCACTTTTATTTCGTATAATTTTTGCAACGCAACCTAGTTTTAGTTGTAAGTTTAGAATGTGACACGACGATGGATGATGTGACGGTCCTGTCCCTGTCAAACTCCACCTACACCTCGTCAACACTAAATAAATAAGATAAAAATGATCTAAAATAATACTAACAATACTATGAGTAAGTACATATTCCAATTCCAGTCAAAGTATGCTAATACTGACAGAACACTGTACGGTAACTCAGGGTTTCAAGTTCAATTTCAATTTCAATTTCGACTGACAGGTGACAGAGACGGTAGACACACGGGGTTTGTGTTCGTGTTTTTCCGTGGCCTTTGTGGTTTGTGAATTTGTGCGAGCTAACAACAATAGTCTTAAATAAAGTTACCCTTAAGTCATAATCATAAAAGTAGAATTAAATAATTAGGACAGGCCAGACTGACCACGTTATAAGTTTTGAGCAAATAAATAGAAATACTGGAAAAAATCCTCAAAATTGTCAATACTATAAATTTATTAACTCGACACATGTGAAGAATGGAGACTTGCCGGAAGCTGATGGGGAAGTTGATCTTGTGGGTCATTCACGGGGAATTCGGAGAAGTGTCCGAGAGAGGCGAAGAGGCGGGTGGTGACAAGTTTGAGTTGGCCGGGGAGATGCGAGATGAGGTTGGCGAGAGATGTTCCCTCCTTGGTTCGAATCCCAAGCCACATGATCCAACGTACATGGGGTGTGTCAATATAAAACATTCTCTAGTGCTTACTTTAAATGCCCTTCAATCCCATACAATACCTCCAACTCCAATCAAGTCATCAATTAACTCGTACTAGTTGTAATTAAAGCTTGTCAGTACTTAGTTACGCTGTTATGCGAATAAGGGACGAAGCAAGTGGTTGGTAAGCCCGTAATCCAGTGTCTACGATAAACTAAATCCCATTGTTTTCAAATCAAAACTGCACTTCTTTTTGCAGTCATTCACATTATCATCAACCTCAGCCGAACATGAGTGGAGACGATGCCAAATTCGGGGTCAGCATCCCCGAAGACATTGAAAAAGGAGGTAAGATTTTTATTTATTTTTACTTTCTCATAGGGAGGGTCCATGTCCATACTTTAAAGTTGGAGAATACCTACATAGGTATTTGCGTAGTGCCAAAGTACCTACCATTTATTGATTTTTACGTTCCATTCTACGCATCAACTTACAACTTACTTATGACTTAAGTAGTATGGTCTGGACCCGGTATTGCAGAGGGGAAATATATTTAAGGATGGTCATAATTTAGGTAAAATTGACTTGATCGTATTTAAAGGTCATTTATTTATGTTGCATGTGACTTTACTTGCCACTTGTTTCATAATTCGTCATTCGTTTTTTCATAGAAATTGATAAGTCGACAGCGGAAAAGTGGAGGTGGGGGATGGATTGAATGTGGGTTTAATTGTATGTTTAATGGGTTGTTGTATGTATGTAGATTTGATGGCAGCTACCAGTTTGCTCCAACAAAAGGCAAATGATGTTCGAGCTCAAAGAGTCAATTGGCAGTCTTATTTGCAGTAAGTTTGAATTCGGATTTTGAATGCTGTATTTAAGGGTGTGCTGTTATACGTTGTACGTGCTACACTGGCTTGCCAGTTCTTCGGAAATTATTATTTGGGCGTTGTTGTAACTACAGGTGTCAGATGATTTCGCAAGAAGACTTCAACTTTATTGTAGCATTTGATGGAGCATCTGGAAAAGCGAGAGATGCGCTTTTAGAAGAGCAGAAAGCACAATGTGCCAAGACATTCCTTAACTTAATGGGCCATGTTTCCAAGGATCAAACGATCTACTACATTTTGGTTCTGATTGACGATATGCTTCTGGTTAGTGTTATAATGTCTTGATCTGTTTTCATTTAAAAATACACTATCACTTGTACTGGTTACTTCAGATTTGTGAGTATCAGCTGCTTTGAAACAGTATTCAGTAAGATAATCACAGTGACATAAGCCATTTTATAGCATTTTATTACACGTAAAACCATTATATTGATCAAAATGTAAGTTTAACAAAATGAAGTACCTATGTACAAAACAGAACGTGATCAGGTGATCACGTTTCAGGTATTGATATCATGGCAGTTGATTGTGCTGTTGTTTAATTAACACAGGAGGACAGGAACCGAGTTGAGATATTTAAAGAATATGCGAAGAAGCGTAAGGAATCTGTGTGGGCCCCTTTTTTGAATATGTTAAATCGTCAAGACGGTTTCATCACCAATATGACTTCTAGAATTTTAGCGAAAATGGCATGCTGGAGCAGGGACCTTATGGATGGATCTGATTTGCATTTCTATTTAACTTGGCTGAAGGACCAGTTACGTATGCAGGTATATTTCAGTTTTTAAATGACGGTTCGGTTTTGTTTGCTTTTGTATTCTTCTTCGTTTACTTCCCGCCTACTTATTGTAATTCAATTTTTAAACTTGTTTCTTCCAGGACAATGAGTACATTCAGTCTGTTGGTCGTTGTTTGCAAATGATGTTGCGGATCGACGAGTATCGATTTGCTTTTGTTGCTGTTGATGGAGTTTCTACACTTGTGTCTGTTTTATCTGGACGACATAACTTCCAAATTCAGTACCAGCTTACGTTCTGTATTTGGGTTCTTACCTTTAATCCACAGCTTGCCGAAAAGATGAATAAGTAAGTACATCCAAGATGTATATTTCCCTTTCAACTCTAATCCTATAATGTACGTGTTGTACGAGAAACGAAGTTTTATGTTATTTTAATTCTGATGTACTGTAAAAATAGGTTCAACATAATTCCAGTACTTGCTGATATTCTCAGCGACAGTGTGAAAGAGAAGGTTACTAGAATCGTTGTTGCCGTCTTCCGTAATTTGATTGAAAAGCAAGAAGATGACCAAGTGTGCAAGGAAAATTGTATCGCTATGGTGCAGTCGAAGGTTCTAAAACATTTGGAAATCCTTCAGCAACGTAAATTTGAAGATGAAGACATTGCAGCGGATATTACATTCCTCTACGAGAAACTTCAAGAGTCCATCGTGGACTTGAGCTCATTTGATGAGTATGCTTCTGAAATTAAATCAGGTCGATTGGAGTGGTCACCAGTTCACAAGTCCGAAAGGTTTTGGCGAGAAAATGCAATTCGTCTCACAGACAAAAATTACGAACTCTTGAAGATTCTCATTCATTTGCTGGAATCCAACAAGGATCCCCTTGTCCTTAGTGTGGCTTGCTACGATATCGGAGAATTCGTTCGTCATTATCCTAGAGGAAAGACGTAAGTGCTGCAATTACATAGTTTTAAATCCATGCTCAAAAGATCAATGCGGTCTTAATACATTAAAGTTTGTTCCGAATACGTGTTACCTCTAACTTACATTACATATATCAATTATATCGTTGTAGTGTTATTGAGCAGCTTGGAGGGAAGCAAGTCGTTATGGCACTCTTAGCGCACCAAGATTCCAATGTCCGCTATGAAGCACTTTTGTCTGTTCAGAAGCTCATGGTCCACAATTGGTAAGTTTGTTGCTGGACGAAAACAACTGCTAGTTATGCATTCAAAGTCATTTTTACATTTTTATTAGTTTGACTGGATGTAGTCATTTAATAATCGTCCTTTTTCATTCAGGGAATACCTCGGGAAGCAGCTTGAGAAGGATACAAATAAGGTTCCAGCTAAGGCAGCGGCCTAAGTCAAATCCATTCCAAAGTAATATTTATGGTATCTGCGTGCGTATAATTTTTCTTAATTACTTCGATTTGTTGGGAGCATTTTTTAGTGGCCACTTACCACACTACGCTTTCCATTTGTATCATTACATCCCCTTCAACCCTTAGCAAAATTGGAAATGGTCATTCTAGAAATGTGTCATGGTGCAAGCAATTATGTTTTCGGGTAAATATTTTGAGGAGTCAAGCGCTTTAGTTGAAACGTAATTTACGTTTGTAGTCATCCTTATTTACACAAGTTACTTATAACAAGGGTTTACATTTATGTTCCACATGTAACCGTAGTGTTTTTGAAATTGAAGTCTGTGAGTAGATTAAAGTAGGTTGATTATATTTTGCTCATCGGAGTATTGTCTGTAATTATAATTATTATCAAATGTGTACTTATGACGTTAAAATTACTTTTCGCCATCTTCGTACGAGAGATTTAGTGATTAACGAAGAACCTTACTTCATAGTTCATAGTTAACGTTGTAGTGAGCATTGTTGTGTAGAGAGTCCGAGTGTAATTATATAAGCGGTATAAATACAATATTATTGTCTACGGTGTACAATAAAATGCATGTGAAAAATTTATTGTGATAATTATATCCATAATCATCGTACTGTCGGAAAAAATTATAAGAGGGTAAAATCAAAATGTTACCACCTTGTAAAGTCAGTGTGAGAATAGTAAATAAACATTTACGCAACATACATATATGCAACAAACATATATTTCAATTAAATTAAGTACACCAGATAAAATTCAATTCCTACTATCATTACCAAGTGTCCCCTGACTTTTAATGTTGGAGTCAGAAAGTATAACAGAGTTATAAAAAATAAAATGAATGTACCCCTACTAATGAATTTACTCTGCGGTTAGCCAAATATAGTATGATTAAAATTACGTGTAGCAGTAGCATTTCTTTTGTTACTGTACTTTGTAGGTGCGTACGAACGTAGTGATTGCCTAAATGGTTTCGGGAAAAATCAGAATAAAATTTCATGTATTTAAAAAGCAAGTAAAGTCAAAAGCAAATAATCTATATTTCATTCTGCTGGAATTTTTTCAAAATGCATTATACTTAGTAATACTCACCTAATTAAGGATTTTATTTGATTTTATTTAATGTATTCGCCATTCTGCGAATTAGAATGTATATTTCTAATCAACTTTTAAATTACAGCACAAACAAGTTTCAGTTGTAAGAATCACATTTATTTTAAGTCACAATAATGTTTACATTATGTTCATGGCAGAGTTTCAAGAACGAGGGAGACAGGAGGAGCAGTGCATACCCCCTTGCTAAAAACCTTTCTTACAGTTCATTTTGAGTTTAAGCAGCTTCACTTCGAACACACATTAACAACAGACACCATCTAAGATCTTGATTACACTTGCAGGTTTAACCATAATTAACTATTGTTAAGTTTGCAATGATCAACGTGTGAAATCCAACCTAACCATGGGCAAAAACGTGGGTTAGTGCGGATGTTACATTCTAATCAATGATAACAATAATTAAATTAATTATGGATAAACATACAAGTGAAATCAAGGTCTAAGTATACATAATACATAGTTTAAAAACAAGTAATAAATTGCAAATACAAAATTGAGTACATAGTATTTACTCCTATGGATAAATCATGCACATAGACGGGTACGAGTATGACTACAAATTAGTGTAAATCAAACGTGCCCAATTCATTCGCAATTCATCTTCCATTATATATTTTAAAGATTTAAAAACATGACGAGTGAGATCACAATGCACTTGCCGTTACGGTTGGTGAAATTTCTACTGTGTGTTCATTGTGTTCTTTGTGAATTAATAAAGACAGACAATGGATGCCCCTACACCTTTGATTTAGGTAACATGGGTTACGAGTACGTGAAACCAGACATCTGTAAGACTATGATGCCGTCTTATTTTAACGACATTGAAGACTCCGATATTGCAAATGCCAACGCAACTATAAGTATCGAATTGGTAACATCTGAAGGTTCTTCTGATACCTACAAGTGTAAGTACTTATGTTTGTTGTTTATTATTTTTAAAATCGAATGACTCAATGACTGTTATTTACTTAGTTAGTATAGGGACCTAGATGTAGACCAACATGATCTGATGATCATACTCGTATACCTATTATAATAATAAGTGAGAACTTTATTTGGCCCGTTGGTTGCCCTGTGTCGAAATGTAATCGTATTAAGGACGATCGCTTACTGATACCTGCATTCATATAGTGATCGTGAAAGTTAAAAATAATCCAAAGTTTCGTCTTTGGGATGCTATTATCTATGTGAAAGACGTGGCGAAGTCAGAGTCAGATGACAAGAAACAACCGACAGGAGTTGGGTTTTTTGAAAGAAAATATGGGTTTGTGCCCTTCTGCTGTGAAAATACGGCGATGAGAGTAAGATAACATAAAAATATGTATATTTGATCTACGTGTCATTATTCAAGCAAAGTATACAATTATTGCAAAATTATACAAGTAAAGATATCTTGATACATACACACTTATATACAAGGGAACTAAATAGAAATGTGGAAATAATGCAGAATAATTTTATTGAACAAATCGTCAGAATATGATTAGGTTTGTAAATCCGAAGGGCCAGAAGCGAAGCAGTCTTGATTTTCTTTGGACTCCTCTAAAATTCGTTGGAAATGTTACTTTTATGCAAGTTATTTTTACTCTTTTATTTTTAACTATTTTTTTAATATTATACAAGTGTATACATATGTATGTATACTGTACATCGACAGTATGTATCTACATATAAAAGCAAAGGATACTATCGCTGAAATAATGCATTTTCGTTCCTTTTCCTTCCAATTATTTATTGCTTTCTTTCTTGTTCCATTGTTTTCAGTGCTAATGTATTCAGCAGCCCTACAGAGTATGTACTCAACGTCACATCACAAGCGTATGCAATTCCATTTAGCTCGGGCAATGGAACTCCAGCCTACGACGAAGTCTGGCCGGAGGGCAGCCCATTTATTCCCGAATTTTGACAATGACAATAATGGTGCCTGATTCTTAGTTCTGAAGGAAAAGACGTGATAATCACCTGTCATGTCATCCTATGCATCCATCGTTAAAAAGCCATTTGTAATCGTATTTCTGGACTTGTCAACTCTACTGGACTACGAAAGAAATTTAATTGGACGAACATCCAGTGACAGCTTTCTTATTCTTAAAATACTTACCACAAATGGGTTTATTCACTGTTGATTAAACCCGTGCGTTTCATTCATTATTTTGAGTTTAGAGGTGTAGGTAATCTGAATCTGAACTTCTTGGATTCCACACAGTTGCAGTAGCATTTTCATCTGTGAATATCAGTTTTATATATTGAGTTAATAGCTAAGCAAATATAAAGGAAGAGTGTTTTGTGTGTGTAACCTTGTTCTTCAAAAAAAAATTAAAATGAAGCCAATAAAAGTTTTGATAGGACTTCTTCATCTACTCTTTATTATACAATATCTGACTCTCATTGATGGCAAGGCACAGTACGTGATGCCCTTGCTCGGTGGTATGAAAATGTCCCTTCCATACGATATTGCAAACGTTTTTATTCGTCCCGTTGCAAGCACGATTTCGGTAGCTCTCTCAATAACCATGCTCTATGTTTTAGTATTTGGAGTCATTACGTCACCTTTTGGTAAGTAAATAGTTTAATATTTTGTAGTTTGCACACATATTAAGCAGTCTGATATTTTTAGCTGGTATACTACCTAATTTTTATTCATGTGTGTCTTGTGAACTTTAAATGAATAGGTTACATGTTTGGAATTCCTTCCCGGAAGTACGTTCTTGGTGGTCCAACAAATCCTATAGATTCCCCATCGGCAAGAAGTTTGAATTTCATGGATTTCGAGTTTAGCAATTCTTCCTGGTTTTTCAATAATGAGAACAAAAATGACATCATGTTCCCAAAGTTTGAAGATCAAGTATTTTATTTACTGTCTCCAGAAGTTCAGATTGAGCCGTGCAGATTGCTGGCTCTGTGCCATGCTCATAATGCAGTGCAAAAACTACCCGAGTCCCTTGTTAAAATAGTTCGGATCTTTAGGTAGGTTCTAAAAAAATAGCTAATCGTAAGATTTATCTTGACAAGTACGTAGTTCCGTTGGTTAGACCTTGATTTCACTTGCGACTTTAACCATGGTTAACTCTAACTATTGTTAGTTTATCCATGATTAGTCTGTGAAATCCGCACTAACTATCGTTTTTACCCATGGTTAGTGCGGATTTCACACGCTAATCATGGATAAACTAACTATAGTTACAGTTAACCATGGTTAAACCTGCAAGTGAAATCAAGGTCTTATATTAACGTTTTCTAATACATCAAAACTTTGTAATAATTTGATCGATTTAATTGGATTTTCAGCGAGAAATTGATTGACCTCTCCAGTGAACACAAGGAAGCAATCAAAATCGGACTGCGTAATGAAGTTGACTGCTCTGATGTGTACAGCAATTGCAAAGAATCAGGCTACACAATTGTGGGCAAAACATTGCTTTATTGGCTTCCAAAATCAATGAAAAATCACTCGCACCGTCGGAAGCAAGCCATGTACATGAAAAATAAAGTTTGGACACAATCTTAACCTTTACTTGATGAGTTACAGACATGACGTAGATCCCCCGGCATGTATTATTATGTTTATCATAATAATATAATAAGTGTGCTTACAATTAGGACTTTTACAAAAGTACTTTTAAAAGGGGAAAGCCTTTTTATGATGTAGCTATTTTCATAATTGATATACCAAGTTAGCTATTTTTTATAAACCTAGCTAATAATAATCTAGGTATATAATAATATTTAATTCGCCGTTGTTAAGTTAGCGCCTTACAAAATATTTCCTTTGTTGTGTACTAATGTGTAAAAATAAAAATATCGGAAACAATTTCCTTCATAGAATAATTTAATATATATGTATAATCTATGCAAAAGCATTTAATGCATAAGCACGAAACTTTTATAATTTAACAATAAAAATCCTAAGTTTGCTCTCTTGTAATGTTAAACGATATGGCTGCTATTAGATATTTCAGTCCAAATATGTAGCTGGTCATTGTACAGTTGTGTATTAGTGGATACTTCTTACATAGGTCTTAATGCGTTCCTTATTAATCTAAAATCTAAATCCTAATGCATGCAAGCACCCACACAACAAAGATAGCAACAAGAATTTTCAACAGTTAAATAATAATTATTATTCTTAATTCTGTATTGGTTCTTGAACACTGTGCACTAGAACTAAAACGGCTAACTTTGTGAAATACCTTTACTAACTAGGATGGCAATTTATTTTAATATAGTTTGGTCTTGTTAGATCAGTTAGAAGATAGTTGTTAGTAGCTTGAATATTAAAAGTGTGGTTATGGGGTCCCATGTGGCCTTTTGATGCAGATGTCTTAGAATTCAGAATTTAGTACGACCGAATATAAAAGTATCATCTGCTGTCAACTGTCTATCACATTATAAAATAATATTTATGTGTTAATTATTGACACGAGCTCTAGTTTGTTTCCAACAAATTGAAGTAGGCCTAGGAGGCCATGTACACACCATTAATTGTTACTTACTAGCCTACCCAAAGAACCTTTATATACATACATTTAATTATTGCGTGGTTTCATTTGATGCCAAACATTCGTTTTTATATTCGCTTATTTTTATGATTGCTTAAATTCGTCAGTTGACGTTACTACTGTCAATTTTATTGGTGATAAAATTGCAAAATTATGGACTCCTAAAACTTGTTTTTATTTTTTTACTTTAAGCTTAATAAAGCATTTGGTATTCTAGCAAGAAATCCAGAAAATTCTGTTAAGTAAACAAAAGCAAATACGTCAGTTGGAACGTTATATGTACATTCTCAACTCTTACAAAGGTTTACTGTATAATTCAACTTGGAAGATTAATTCGGTAGGTTCGCCTATACTCAATCCTGTAACTGTCATTCTATTTTTTATTTGTAAATGCTTTTGAGCACAATAACCTTTAATACTGAAATACTCATTGCAATTAGCCATATGTGATAACCTATCATATGTATGCTGGTGGCAGACCTGCCTGGAGAAGTTCGACTTGAAATTGATTTTAGTTGTGTACCATCTCCTTTTCTCCTTCCATTCATTACTAATGATATATTTCAATATCATTAAGTAGAAGGTTCATCCATTTGTACCTTCAGGGTGAGATAAGGGCAAAGGAAATAACGTACACAGTGAGTTGAAAAAGTGTATTAGTTCTTTCCCAAGTGTTCTCAGGAACTCAGGACCCTGAAGAAATCTTTATGAGTGCCATAACGCAGACTGAAAGGGAATGTATCCAACGGGTAAGCTAATATTTCTGTGTACTAAGGTAAACCTGTAACCTGACATTATTATAAAGCAGTAAGCGTAACTACAACACGCAGTACTAGCATAAGCTTTAAACTAAAAATACCAGTAATACCTTCAAAATTACTGGAGTAGGTACCCAAATTAACAATACATATATGTACGTACGTTTATATTACTTTTTTTTTAAATCACAAATGGTGCGTGCATGTATTTGTGGTTGCCAAAAATTGGGAAAATCGCGGTGGGGCAGCGCATTTTAAATGGCCGACCACAATTACTCTCCAAATTGTTGAGACCACAATTAGATGAACGCACCGTATGCATAAATGCATAGGTAAACATGTACAAGCAATAACAAGTACAATTCATGCTTTACAGTTTCGACCAAGAGTAGCAGATCTTCTGCCTGAAGACCAGGCTAATGACGACTTTTACTTGGTACGATGGTTAAGAGGTAATTTTACTGTAATGAAAAAACATTTTGTAAGTTTTAATGGTTTTTAATTTAAATATGATACATAATTATTTATTTGTTTCAGCCCGGGAATTAGATTTGGTCAAATCAGAGGCAATGCTGATAAAGGTTAATGACAATGAGTATTAGTATAGCATCTTTATGGTGGGCATATGTGAATATTCCTAAAGATGATTAGATGGAATAACCATTATTTTATTTATTTGTTCAATTGATTAGTCTCTAGCTTGGAGAGCAAAAAATAACGTTGATAATATTCTACACGTAAAAATAAACCCAACATTCTTCCAAACTTGTCCGTACTACATAGAAGGGCTGGACAAATTTGGTGGACCAGGTAAAATAAATAAATTTTGTAATACAGTATAGATACTCAGCTGTACGTGTTATGCAAACCGTAATAAATCTACTGTTAGTAAATTGGCGTTTACCAGCCTTAGCTTCTTTAGAGAAGATTAGAAGATAAACAAAATTTTAATAAATTCTGTGAAATTGTGCATATAGTGCTTGCTATACCCTTTGGGCAATACAACATCCGAAAAATTATTGAAAATGGGGATAAGAAGGAGCTTATCCACTATGTTAATCAATTGCTTGAACGGCTATTACAATCTTTAAAGGTACTGAATGATAAAAGAGAATTCCCAGAAGAAAACAATTTCATCTCACAATTTACTGTCATTCTGGATTTCCAAGAATTTGCATACAGCCAACTTACAAGTGCACAAAGTAAGGAAAAAGCACAAAAACAATTTATTATTAAAATACCTATGCCTTTTGCTTGTTGGTAGCAGAAAGTAACGTCATAGCACACAGCGATATAAATTTAAAATCGTTGTTCCTGTGTTAAAAATCGTTTCTTTGCATTTTATTGTATAATTGCCTAGCCGTTGATGCCATTCTGGAGGTAGTAAGAATGTACGAAGGAAATTACCCCGAAATCCTTCGAAGAGCTTTTATTATTAACGGTATATGAGCCAATACATAGTTGAAATAAATAAGTCGGTAAACTTGGTAAACCATAACTAACAACTAAGGGCATACAATAGAATACTATACTCAAAATTTAATTCTGTAGCTCCTTGGATATTTTCAATTCTAATGAAGCTAGTGAAACCTTTACTTTCGGAAAGAACTATGAGTAAATTAAGTATTCATTCATCTAAAACGAAGGATTGGCTATTGGCTTGACAAAGCTGAAGCATTTGTATCACCTGAGCAAATCCTGCAGCAATTTGGTGGGACAAAACTTTCAAGCGACTTAGGAAATCATGCACCTATTTTAGGAATATAAAATAAAAAAGATTTGACTGTCAATGTCAATCTAAATAAAGCATAACAGTGCAAGACTTGAAATAAATTCTTTACAGATACTTACCTCAATTCATATTCTTTCAAATATGCATACACACGATTGCATTCATTTAAATTAGCATTTCCATCTACCTTAAAGTGGGCTTCTCTGACGTAGTCATGTCATAAATGATATTTAGCATTTATTTAAATACTTGTATATATATAACTGCCAAATTACTGATGCAATCACAAGTGCATTACTGAAAAGAAAGAAAGAAGTTAAACCAGTTAAACCACCATGAACAAAAACTCATTTTATCGTATGTAGATATTCTTACAGCAGCAGCAGCTTTATTTCTTGCATTGAGGGAAATGCTGTGTTATTTTAAGAAGAGAACTTTATTTGAATTATTTATAAATTATAACAATAACACTTTCCAGTTTAACAACGACTTTTCTTGCGTCAACAAACTTTGTACTATGTATCTGTTACGTAAATATGCATGCAAATATATACATAAATATCACTCCTATGTACTCCTTCAAAACTAAGCAGTCAATAATCACAATCACTTTAGCTATAAATTGCTGTCTGTTTTACTTAATCTTAAATGACAGAAACAACCGAAAACAAAAGGCCTGAGAATCGTTAAGCAAATGAGCCTACCAAACATGAGCGAGTAAAATTGCTCTTGGTGTTCAACTGAGCCTTCGTGGCGCAATAGGTAGCGCGTTCGGCTGTTAACCGAAAGGTTGGTGGTTCGAGCCCACCCGGGGGCGGAAAATTTTGCTCCTTTGCATTAAAGTCGTTCCACTTATTTTTTACGTTCAGTATCGTAATACAGACTATTTTAGGTGACTCAGAGTTGCTCCACAAGGTTAAGATTGTTGTGGTGTCTGATAAAATGAATTAAATTATTATTTATACTAGCAAAAAATAATTTTTCCAACGTTGCGTCGGGTCAGAATCTGCCGCAGATATGCAAGTGTTGTCTGCTACGCACTACCTATAGGAAATAGGAAGGTGTAAGCAATTATAACTGATAACTTTGCTTGGATTTTGATCTGAACAGGCAAACCTCATTTAAT
Organism: Dicyrtoma fusca; assembly: GCA_034695205.1. Lineage (NCBI taxonomy): Eukaryota > Metazoa > Arthropoda > Collembola > Symphypleona > Dicyrtomidae > Dicyrtoma > Dicyrtoma fusca. The sequence continues at coordinate 21,664 of JAQFZC010000577.1, forward strand.
TACCTTTGAAAATATTAGTATATGACCAGATATGTAGCACGAAAATAACGGTTGACGGTTGGAGCTGCTGTAATTGTAAGAGTTATGCTGATGCTCCCGGTTTATTTACTCCTAGCGAAAAGTTTCAAAATGTTTCTTTCATTTTTATAAGTACATAATGGCTTACATGAATACCTTGGATTATTCTGTATTTAACTTCTTCTTTGATGGAAAGTGAAGACTGAGTGGTACAGTGTTGAAACTGAAGGCAATCTACACGAAGGATATTGACGTGTATTCATTATACGATGTTAATATAATGCAAGCCGTGTTTAAAAAATCTGCTGTAACAGCTATTACACAGACTACAGACATGTATCGTGTATGAATAATACTTAGTATCAGTAATTAGTGAATCAATAGTACTCGTACTATTTTCTCCTTAACTCACGCAAATTTTATCAGTTTCAGACATTGTGCTAGTAGAAACAGTGTATCTGTAATCGAGTGGTATATATCACAACAGATGTGAAACACAATGTTACTCGTCAGTTTGGAATGTAATGCACACACCATACATAATTGATTTCACACAAGCTAAAGCTGTCCAAACTTCCTCCCTTTGGTTGTCTCGTACCTTTATAGCTCAAAGGCAACGGTGGGCAGAAAAATTGCCTACCTTCTCTAAAAGGAACCCAGCTCTACACTTCTTTAATTAGCGCAGGTAAGTATACTTCTTGTAGAGAAGGTTGCGCTTTTCCCCTACAAAGTGCAGTAATCGGGGAGCGCATATCTGTCGCTAATTAGGAAATTCAAGATCTGGGTTCCTTTTAGAGTACCTACATAGGCGCCAGCTTTGCATGCCTAGCTAATATCCTAGATAGCATGAGTTGTCTATCCAATATTCGCCCATATTGCCTTATCACACCAACTTACCTATAGCCTAACCTATTAGCCTTGTTCGCCTATTTGCTGCATACATTTTTTTTTCTGATTTTATTCCCAATTTCCCGATTTTTCATACATTAATTGCATTAATTGTAAAATGTAGTTGGGGAAAACCTCAAACTCTAATCTCTTAATGTATTTTTGAACACTTAAACTAAATAGACAATGGTGTAGGGGTTTTATGATGTGTCTTCTCCGCTTAGACACTTTGTTGGTTGTACGGACTTACAAATTAGAATATAAAAACAAAGATTAGTCTCACTCTCAATACAAGCAATAACTTTTGTATTTTGAAAATCGAACTAGTACGTACATACCTAAGGACTTACTTTCAGTCTGTATACTCTACACTATTTATATACAGATTAAAGATAATAATACTTTACCGAAAATCAGCTTAGAAATCTTAGCAATGCGCGATGGTTACAATGACTCCGTACAATTATACTATACAAGTAATGATAACAATATTGTGATAATACGGGTAAGAGAGCGGCCTTAGCTAATTGTAAAATAAGACATAAAATAGGCATAACATTTACCTGTTATGTGTGTGTGCTTGTATACCTTGTATAATTATTATATCAGTAATGGATAGGTACGCCAAGGAGCCTTACGTACAATAGAAGCCCCACGCCACATACGGACAACTTTAACGGTATGACGGTGACGATAAAAGTATAATAGCCTGTGAACATAAAGCTTACGCAGGTAAGTGAAGCTCTGATCAAGATCAAGATAGAGCACACAATTAGCAATATTTATTTTCATTTGAGCTAGACTCGGGAGAGGGGAAATGTCATGGGACGAGAGGTGGCTGGATGACTGGATGGACCAAAAGAAGGAGTAAATACACGGGATTAGGTAAAAATGAAAAAAAGGAATTAAGACAGACAAGGAAATAATGGAAGAGAAAGGAATGAAATCAAAACTATGTCATGGATGAAGATGAAGAGTTTTGAAGAGGAGTTGAAAAGAAGAAGAAAAGACCACACAGGAGCCGGCAGGGAGTCTTTTGAAGTGGCCCGAATTTTTCGATTGTCGGCATTTTGAGAGGGAAACACTCGGACTGCAATAAAATATTTATGATCGTCGTTATTCCCTTCGACGTCGTCTTCATCTCCTTTTTTTTCTCGTCTCCCTATCTCACTCCGCTCGTCTCTCTCACTTTTGCTCTTGATTTCTGATACGCGCGATCCACACTCGCACTGCATCTGTATACCTGAAACCTACCTAAAGTCACTCGCACTCCAATTCAGCCAGTGCGGTGTGCTCCATCACCTCCACCAGCCCTGCACACCTTTAAACTTTAAACTACTATCTCCCTTTGCTCTGCAGATACAGCTATTATCTTTATCTACGACCATCAGGATCTATATACTAATTGAACGCAAGCGAAGGCAATTCCAGTCAATAGAATGAATAATAACTCCTGTACAGCCACTTTTTCCTCCTCTGAGCTTCAGCTCAATGCTCGATCTTAAACATATTTGCATTTACAGTATCTTCCTAACCACACTATGTGTGTATGTATGTATATAATTACGAGGGTAGGTGGCTTTCTAATCTAATACCATTATCTGTACCTATACAAAGTTAAGTATGTATGCATGTATGCTATGTATACATTTAGCTGCGGCAACGGCTTCTCTGAAAAATCCCAATCGACTCAGCCATCACATTCATTTTCTTATTAGAGTGTCTCATGTGCGAGTAATTGAATGAATCCACATTAATAGGTTCTCAATATATGTCGAAAAATATGTGTAATCCTGTGCTAATAAAACTAAACCAGTAAGAAACAACAAGCAGCAGGAATCTAGATGGTAGAAATAATTGCATGTGGGTATTTATCCATAATTTCACAGATCACTTAAGATTTTTGTATTTACTTCGTTTCCTTTCTCTTCCCGTCGAACTCACTATGCGTCTAATTGTAAACTTGGAGCTCTGTACTATATGTATGTACAAATATGCGTATATAATTGTACATACTGCTTTCTTTGACTTCATGACATGGCTTTTGACTTTTGTATAATTTGGGTTCAATTAATCTTTCCCTTGTCTGTTTTTTGCTGGTCCTTTCAATCATCACCTTTTTATTCAGTCCAAGTCTACTGCATTCCATGTTCCATGTAAATGCGGTATCTTCAAGAATCATCTCTGAATATTTGACTTTGGAATCTGGATGGAATCTCTCACGCAATTCGATTTCAATCTCGTTCTTACAATACAGGTACCTATCTGCTTTGATGAAATGGTACGTATGCTAATATAATAGGTATACTCATATGTACATGCAATAAGCTTGTCATCGTCTGCTGTTTGAGAACAATTTGATTCAGTATTCAATTATTCTTTAGGTTTTTCCACAAAGATGCCACCAACCACCAACAAAATGAATTATATGCAAACTATTATATTACATATTATTATATAGGTAGTTATGTTCCCATTATATCTTTTTATGTAATTCTATTATAATTACGGATGTATGATCTTATATGTACTAACTTTGTTATAGCAAATATGTTCAAAATAATTGACAAAGTTCATAAATCAAATTATCAATTCCATTTAATCGACTTTTCCACGAACTACTAAACCTAAGGAACTGGTTACATCAGGTTCAATCTTCTAACAAAAGATCTTCTTACTTCAAAATCAGATATGGATTTAAACTTCTCTATAAAAATTAACTTAATTGGAATATTACTTGCATAGTTTTCATTCGAGAGTTATGATTAGTAAATTCATTACGCAGCCTGTATTTTTGCATATTCTTCGTGTGCATCGTCTTTTGCAATCATATTAGACGGTCCAGTTGCAAGTTCAAATGTAAGGGAAATGCTGAGAACATGGAAGCAGAATACACTGATGGATTTTGGAAATAATCGTTTAAGTGTAGGGACAAATTTTTCAATGTAATTACGCAAAACTAATCTTATTTAAAAGTACACGTGATGTCTAGATTTAAAAAATTTCAAGTATACCTGTACCTATGTACACTGATTGCCTCTTCATCTATAGTGTAATTCGAACTAGAAATTCCTTTTGATAATATGTATTTTGTACTCCAAACCAAACTATTGGCATTGTAAATGGTAAATATTGCCACGATAACCAAACGAGGACCACCAAATTAGGTACCCGAAGTTCAAACTGGAAAATTATGTACACAGCGGATAATTTTTTGACTTCCGGTTCAAGTTAATCACTTACGGCACGTACTAGTTAATTTCATAGTCCTTGTTTTAAAGACTGAGTAAGAGAAAACTAAAACAGGAGCAGGAAGTAATGGTAGTGTATGGGGCACGAAACCAAAACTACGGACTTTAAAGGCCAAAGTCTTGTAGATGCCACACGAGAAGTCTGGGTATCCCTCCCCTTAATTTAAGTCTATTCGCAGCCATAGCAAGGTTCATTTTTCGGTTTACTTTTACAATATTCATAATTATTTCTGTATTTCAAAATTTGTGGGAAATTCCACCAAAGAGTAATTTATTATATTATGAACTTCGGTCACATTACTCGTAACAATGAATACATTAATATTTTATTATAATTGAAAACACCCGTGGTCCAAACAAAATTTGTTATGAGCATCTAGTTTGGACTTTCTGCACGTCTTAGTAATAGACAACACATTAAATATTGCAAACATATTACTTTTCTACAAATGTTTACAGGGCAAGTAATTTCAACAGTCGATAATTCAGCGTGAACCTAGATAATTGATAGGCCGTATAGATAAAATTGGGAGAATTATCTACATTTATCATTCAAAAGTTTTCTCAAAAACTTGGTGAGTCCTACACTTTACTTGACCCTATATTATAATCTCACTTTGCGTATTTGACTATTACTTGAGATAAAATTGGGGTTAATTCAATATTAATCAAGTATCTGATGTAAGTACACGCTACCAAACATTATTTGAAATCCATCATCCTGCCAAAAAAAGAATCGTATTCTATGAGTTATGTTGCCTTCAACTGCATCAGGATGATGCGTTACACATGGGAACCATGTTAATTTCATATAATAATTATATTTATGATTTATAATGCAGTTGATTGAACTATCATGCTGCGTTTATAACTCAGAATAGAAGTCACATTTTGCAAGATGCGTTCCAGGTAGGTTCCCTTGGTAGAACTCACGAACACTTACGACGCTTGTACCATTTTAAATGTACTACAAATAGAATATAGCAAAAATCCTCCTTGCAGAAACTAAACTTTAGGAACTAATTACGCGTTTCTTTCCACACTTTTCACACGGTATCTCTCCTTTTCAGCACAAAGTCCTTTTCAGTTTTAAAGTAGAACATATAGCATATTACAATACATATATTATACCAAATTTTTCGTTGTAATTAATTCCTTTTCAATATAAGATATACCTACGCACCTTTGCTAAACAAACTAAATGCATCTCAAATGTGCAACCAAAGTAACAACGTATCAGGCAGAGAATTACATTGTTATCATTTAATGCATCTGCATATTAGTTTTGCAAACATTCACCTTCTGCTACTTTCCTTACTGCAGGGAAGTCATTAAGTTGCATCCTAGGGAAACATATATTGTGCATTCAGCACAGTTATATGATGGTATTAATGCGAGAACAAAAAATAATAAAAATAGCAGTAATTGTACAAGCATAAAACAATAAAGTGTATATATTTTTGAAGAGAAAAAGGGAAAATTGAAATTGCAGAAAAAGCTGCACTGCACTGGCACTGAATGTATCTAATTCACTGCAATATACATAAGTAAAGGAAAATGATTGCTAGAAAGCTTATAGTACGATGATAGTCGTTGGGTATCATTCTTTTTGCATTAACTCTACTTGAAATCTGTCTTGCACCCTCAATGCATATCAATGCAATCGCACAAATAGAAAAACAGTAGATAGTAGACATATAATTATAAAATAAAACATGCCTACAATAATATCTGAAGACAGACAGCATGTCTCTGCACGACACGGTTCAAGTATCTGGAAAAATTTATGATGGACGCTTCGACAATCAAAATGGACAACGACAGTGTCCATATATTTTAACATGTAGTACAATGTACAGATCTCCCCTATACTTAAGTAATGATCTTTTATTTTACAGGTATTCTGCAGAATAATCACCCTTCCCCTCTACTGAGTCGCCAGCAGCGGCTACAGCACAGATAGAAAGATGGAGACATATCGGTAATATATTAGCCCAGCCGACAGTTTCGAGAGACTAAAAGGTACATTGTATAATGTATACACGAGTGAATGAGACGTGACTTACCTGTGAGGGAATGATGGCTGCCCAAGCAAAGTCAAACCCAAATGGAAGAAAGGACAGAGAATAAATGGCTGGGAGCTAAACTAACAACAATCTCAAATACAAATGAAGACATCATCAAAGTGAACATGAAGAAATGATACAAAGTAGATACAATGGGAAAATAAACGAAAACCTTTGAGGGTCCTTCATGCATAGTAAGTAATAATATGCACACATGAGAGGGGATATGGCTCATTTTATTTCACTCACCTGCATCTTACGTCTCATCTCATATAGCACGGACAACGAAGGATGGAACATCGACATCTGAAACCCCGACAAAAGCGAGTCAGTCAAGACGTCAAGGGAAGAAAAGAAGAAGTGCTAGTCAAAGACTGATAACATAATCTACATAATAATAATATGCTATCCCGTCTCCGTCTCTCCCTGCCTACCTGTCCTATAAGTTCACGTAGCAGCTATGCTGTATCTCTACGATGAATAGGGGAAGGCATGCCCTATTCAAATTCAACCACAACCGCAATACATACATACGTATCATGAGCAGATCACAAAGTACATTTCCATTAGGAGGACAAGGCGGTCGGCATACACAGTACGTATGTACGTAGGTGTAAGAAGAAGGACAAGAGAGAGAAAAAAAGTGTGAGTTTCCAAAGAAAAAAAAGGTTGGATATGAACTTTGGGTTGGTTCTTGAGATGGTAGAGGAGGGACTTGTGGACAGGTACTATAGGCAGGTTGATGTGGAGAGTGAATTGAAGTGAGTACAAGATAATTTCAGGTGGGAAAGAGACGAAGGGGTGTTTCGGGAAATGCTCAACAGCTCAGGAGACTCTCAATCAGAAGACACACGGCAGATAGTTCGAGGTAATGGGAAGAAGGTAAAAAGTCTCAATCCTATCGTTACATACGGACACCTATGCAGGAGACACTAAGGAAGAGAAAACACCTTCTCTTGTCATGTGGGTCTCTCTTGGTCTTGGTCTGTAGAGTTTGGACACGACGATCGTCTCAAGTCATAAGGATTGTCTGTCTGTCGTCTGCAAATGAAATGGTAAAGTGTGAGCGGGCGAGTGACTGAGTTGGATTTTTCGTCTTTTGCTGTGAGAATCCTGTGGCTGGTGAGTGTGTGAGTGTGTGTAAGTATGAGAAATAATAAGTGTCGACATTTCACAGTTGAGCTTCAACTCTTTATCTTATCGCACATCTCTCCTAATTTTATCTAATCTCATCTGTGAAAAAATCCCCATAACTTTATCCTATCACATCAAATCACATCACAACTCTCATCTAATCTTGGCCAAATACGTACTAAACGAAGGAAAACAAAACCATCATCATACCGGAGTCTTCTGTGTGTTTGTGTGTGTTGTTCGTGTCTTTGTGAAAAGGAAGCAGATATAAAAAAAAAGACTTGTTATTATAGATATATAAATAAATAAAAATAGTACATCAGCTCGTCAACTAATTCAGCGACAATATGCAAAAGAGTCACAGTAGTGGGAAAAAGAGTGGTGGGAAGAAAGCATCTTTGTCGTCCAATAATAAAAATAATAATCTCACTAATAATGTGAATAGTTCAAGTGGTAGTTCTAATGTGAGTGGGAACTCGGTTCCGGGTGGAAACAGCAGTAGTAGTGGGACGATCGGGTCCATCTCCAGTGGTCACTCGGTCCCACCACCAACCAATAATAATCCCAATAGTAACAATAACAACAATAATAACAACAATTCTTCCAGTTTGAATGGAAACAGCCACTACTTCTGCTGCCCCGTTGGAAATAACAGCAACGATTCCAACGGGAATGGTGGAAATAATCAGAGCGGCGTTCTTAGTGGGAACACGATTGTATCGAGTGGTGGGGGTGGAAGTGTTCTAGACGGGCATCACTGTGACACAGTCGGGAGTGGGAACGGTGGTGGTGGGAGTTCGTACGATATTTATGGCACTGGAGGCGGACACGGGCTTCACCATGGAGGGTTGGTTGGAGCACTACAGCCCAATTCGGGTGCAGGGTGGCCCGTTCATCATCCTTCCGAAATGCCGACGCATCACCCGCATTATGGAGTCGTGGCGGACTCCAGTCCTTTAATTGGAACACATCACATTGGAGGTTTGAAACAGCTTTCTCCCTTAACAAAGTTCATTGTGTTTTCAACATACCTGCACACGAATATTTTCGGATTTATATTACAGTTGCCCGTTATTAGGAGTTTCGGTTAAACCGATATCACCTACGAAAAAGTCATAATTTTTATTTATTACTTACTACTTTTCTATGAAGGAATATGCAATTTTTGCGCTCGGTTTCACTATAGATTATTCACAGAGTAAATATGTAGTATATGAGCGTATTTATTTTTGGGGCTAGAAACGTAACCACCCTGTTTGCAATCAGTAAACCTTTTTTTAGCTTGGATTATAAATACAAGCTTAAAATTCTATTCTACTTCTAATCTGGCTAAGCTCTTGCTACTACCAGACAGCTTGACGGCTTTAAGTATGAGCCATTGGCTCTTGTGACTTAATGTAAAACTACAGAGAGTATAATTACTAACATTTGGGTTAATTATAGTATTTTAAAACCAAGTATTAATACAAAGCATATAGGTAAGTACATTCGGAAGAGAATTTATTATAGTTTCAGCTCTGAGACTTTACAAAATGGTTTATTATATTTCAGTTGGAGGTGCCTACCTATACCTAGGCTAGATCTTTGAGCGTAGGAAAACATACCCAGCATTCCACTTGGTAGTTTTATTTATAAATTATTATTTTTTAATTGTTGTACTGAGAATTCTTGGAAAACTCATATGAATGAAATGAATACGTGGGCCCCAAACTGTCTCGAAATTTTAACATCCTTGTGTTGGTCCAGAAAGGGTGACGGCTGAAGCTTAAAAACAAGAAAGGATACCATTTCCCATATCGTCCCTGTAAAGTACTATAGAAATAAGAGGCTATAGAGTGTATTATAGCATAAAGAATGGTTAGTATCAGTGTATCCAAGAATCTTTTTACCCTACGGATAACCCTCATGCTCTTAATACAGGCTAATTTGTCCCTCAAGTGTGTTTTAGATTATATGTACACTTGGATATGCTGGTTTGCTGGTATAACACTATGTCCTTGTATCCTGGTCTAAAATATAAAATGCAACAATACGCAGTGATTTGTGGGCGAAGGTTATGAAGTGTATCACAGTAGAGAACAGAGTTGTAGGTACTTTGACTTTGATGGGGTAGTTTAAAGCATATAAAGGCAAAATAGTATTCATCTGTATTGTACGCAGGCTACCGTCTCCATAATTATCCGTTTCATACGTCTTGTGATGATAGAAAACAAAGTTTTGAGTACAAACAAAAATGGTGAGTGTGAGGAGAAGGCGGCCGCCGCCGCGGCCTCAGCTTGAATTATAGTACAGCCACAGCTACAATTACCATGGCTAATAGGTACTAAAGTAATATAGTACCAATACAAATTAAAGGCAATAATTTAAGGGTATGGAGGGCTCGGCTTTTTCACCTCCAGTAGTACATATTTAAAGGCAGAGCACAGGTGTTATCTGTAATGAACACTTGACAAGTTGTTGTTTTGTTATTGCATCCTATGTCGTTGCCTTTCCATGTAAGTAGTGTTGCCGCTTATTTTTATTTTTTTAAAGCAACAATACCACTTCTTCAGCTTAATTTTAGAAATTACTGTGCAGCGTGTCCGGGTAATAGCCGTCAAGAGAAGGAGTTACTATACGCACTGCACTACTGTATTCACGTCGGTTCACGTATGCACATAATTTCGTTTAATTCACCGCTGCTATAAAAATGTTACAATAATAAAGAACTAGCCGAACACAGATATTTGGTTTTTCGCAAAAATTAAATCAGAGAAGTAAATCGCAGATTCTGAAAGTTGAAACGAGACTGATTTTCTTGCCCAACTTGCTGATATGCCTTAACAAAATATAATATGGTTTTATTTTCAGGACACGAGTTATTTGTGACTGGGCACACTTCTGTGGGATCGCACGAGGAAGAGACTAGCGTCGGACCAAGAGTTCACTTGGAAGACCGGGAACTTTGGGAAAAATTTCATGGCCTGACGAACGAGATGATTGTGACCAAAAGCGGAAGGTGAGCTTTCAACTTTAATGATTCAGTTTTACCCTAAATCGTCCGTAAGCTCAAAACCCAGACAAAAATATCGGAAAGCTCCAATGCGCGTGGTGACAGTTGTAGGATCTGAGGTAGAGTAGTGGGGATGACAAGACAAAATGTCACTTGGTAAACGACGCAGCTAATAATGACACCTAGAACGACAAAGATAAGACAGCAAACTAACGGCAGACAGCCTGACTATCTGCATATTAGCTATAGCTGAGTAAATGTAATAAATAATAGCTAATTGAATGATAATGAGAGGAAGAAACGATCGTCATACGTAAGCGAAGTAGTCGATAATAATTATGGTTATTACGTTAGGCAGAAATAATATGGTAATATAGTGTAATAGTATGATATTTTCCTCATAAGCTACAGAACAAACGAGGAGGTAATGAAAGAAGACGTCAAAGGTGAAAGGAATAATATATAGACACACACTTTACAGATAAGATACAGGTGTATGTCTATAAACTTGTCAGTTCCACTACCTAGACCTACGCACATACGGAAGGTATAAGTATACATTTGGTTCGCGTGCCATGAATTAGCGATAGGATCACTGGGATGATCACGCCAACCCGATAATTTCTATACTCGAAATTCCTCGCTATTGTGACAATCACTTGTGGCACTTTTTACCCGCCCCGTATCTCATTCAGGGTCTTTATTCCAACCCCAATAACACTCGCGCCTCACTCACGCCTACCTGTTCTGTCTTCAGTCCCCCACCCCCTGTCTACTCACTGTCACTATTGACTTACTCTTGCATCCCCTGGATAATAGAATTGTAGCCCTCCTGATAATTAATCGACACTGACCTTTCCAAGCACTGCTATTTTTAATATTGGAGAAAGTGGTGCACAATGTATGCAACCTAATGAGTATACCCTTAACTGACAATAATTGAACAACTACATACATCATGGATGTTGTAATTATTTCCAGGCGTATGTTTCCAGTCGTCCGGATACGAATTTCCGGCTTGGTACCGAATGCGATGTACTCCGTACTTTTGGAATTCGTTCAGATAGATTCTCATAGGTAAAAGAATTTTTTGAAAGATTAATTATGAGTTTGACTAATACAACATCTTACTGAGCAATGTCAGCGGGCCCACTCTGACCCCTTAGGATTTGAATTAAATGTACTGATATTTTCTATTAAATTAATACCAGATGGAAGTATGTTAATGGAGAGTGGGTTCCGGGGGGTAAAGCAGAATCTCCGCCAGGACAAGCAATTTACTGTCATCCTGAATCTCCAAATTTTGGAGCACATTGGACCAAGGATATAGTGTCCTTTCACAAAGTCAAGCTAACCAATAAAACCAACGGAAATGGACAGGTAAAGTTTGAGTAAATACTTGAAGAGTATGTAGGAGTAGTTGTATTCTTCATCTAAAAATCTCTTTCATTTTTGTAATATTTTCTTTCTTTTCGAATCATTTTGAAAGTTTTGAAAGAGAGGTGTGTTGGGTGTCATGTACGTAGCACAGTAAAAAAAAAAGTGAAGGAAACTTTATGAAGCTCACTCGCAATGGTGATGATGAGGCCTTTTCAAGTGGGAGCCAACAATAAAAGAGCATTCTTATCATATTATGACGTGACACTGCTTTCCCGTCGTCATTACTATTATTATTACTACTCTAATCGGGCAATTCTTCCCCTTTCCATCGACTGGCCTGAAGAAAGGCTTATGACTCTTATATGTAATGCAGTATTGAAATAATAGTTTGATAATTTATGATTCCAATTACGACATGTAAAGGTTTGCATTGTAAAATGATAATTTTCCGCACGGCTGACACGACTTTTAAACTCTCTCATCTGCTTTGTGAAGTAAAAGAGCATGAAATTATTTTACAACTTAATTTTCTTGTCTCTACACTTTGACGTGGAAGTCACTCCGTAGGTTGTACACCTATCATTGTACAGATACATCATCCATGAGTCCAGACAAACAACCACAACAAAAAACAAGATTTGCCAAGCTTAAGACAAAGTTCTGTCTGATAGGCATGTGCATCTCATTTCTTTTCTTGCCCCTCTCACTCGACTCTGATTGTTTGTGCAATAAAATGAGAACTTGATATTATAAAGCCTTATTTGAAACTTGTGCGGTTTACAACCATTAGTCAGATTGCGATTGTAGTCAACAGCACCGACCCGACAGCATTGGTGTGGTGTGGTGGTGATATCGCTTGTAAATTTTAAATTTGATTTAAGACTCAAAACTTGAATTATATCAAATTTAAATAATTTATTGTAAAGAGACTTGTTCTTCAAGTTTTCCATGAGTGGAATGAGTGGTGTGTATCTGTATAGCAGCCTTCAGTTAGACTGTATTCCTTGAGGGGTGCCGGGATTACTCCGTCAATTAAAAGTGCTGCCCTATCTGCATTGATATCAAGAACAAGAATTTAATTACAAACTTCAATTATTCTAATTCTTTCAATTAGATCATGTTGCACTCACTCCATAAATATGAGCCACGAGTTCACATTGTACGAGTAGGAACGGAACCATCCGCAAGCCCTGAGACACTTATTCGAAATCCAGCCTACAGTCGCTACACAACACATCCCCTCCCGGAGACGCAGTTCATTGCAGTGACGGCTTATCAAAATGAAGAGGTAAGTATAATTACTTTCAAGGTTTGAATTAGAATCAATACAAATTAAATACCGAACGCCTACACCTACGTGGGCTTTGGTTAAACCATCCAATGGTAAAGTTAGCTTCAGATAAAAATTTTTAAAGAAGGTTTTACTAAAAGTTAGCTGTACATAGATTCACAATAATCGCATTTGTGCTACTCTTCTGTAACATTATTTGTGCACTGGGTTGATACAGTATCTGTATCTGTACCCTGTACGAATCTTTATGTTTATTTTGGCTATTTTTAAACCATTTGGTTTCTGTGTATATACAGGTATGCGATACCCCTTGTAGGGAGACTTGACACTTCCAAATAATTTTTCTAGGTTGCGTTTGTCTTGCCGCTACCTTTAAAACAGAATCCAAATAAGGATATATTTTAGGCAAATTTAGTATTTTGTCTGTCGTTGTTCGCTCTATTTGAGTTTCGGTTGGTCAAGCGAACGTAGATGTAAGTTGTGTGTATGTATGCATGTACTACACTATTATATAGTCAAATGAATAATAATAAAAGGATTGCTTTTTTGACTAGGTAAATATAAGTGTTCAAATATGCTAAGCAAATTTTACAATGTGTTATTGTTTAAGTACGTATAGGTGTAAGCGTCGGCTTTGTGTTCTTGGATGCTAATGTTAGTGGTGGTTTCAAATTCAAATGTGAAACGGATTCATTAGCTAAACTCTAAATATGACAGTGCAGGTCATTTATCAAATTAAATTCTCATGACAATAGTTCAAAACATGACTAGCAATCAGCTAAAGGTAAAAGCTAGACCACGGAATGTAAAAAGAGCTACAGGGTTCACATTCTGATTGAATGGACATCTGAAATGCATAAAATGGCAAATAGATTGAGGTTTTTCAAGTGATGCTTTATACCCAATAAAACAATTTACAATTTGAACGATGAGTCAATTATTTACATCTTTTTCCCCCTGTGTGAAGGTGACTGCTCTGAAAATCCGCTACAATCCTTTTGCAAAGGCTTTCTTGGACGCCAAAGAGAGGCCGGAGCACCGAGATGTCTTCTACGCCCCTCAGTGTAAGTTTTGAACATAAAGACACACAGCATGGAACCTATTCAAACCACCCTTTAAAAACTCACATTAGAAATAATTAAAACTTTTACAACCTCTAATTATTCTAACCATGCATGCAATCTTTCTCGCCCACTTATATCATCCGAAAAATTTTATTGCCAGCACAAGTCTTCTGCTAAATTATCTCTTCTCAAATTATCTCCCTTTGACTGTAAATCTTGTGAGGCGAACTTACTACCCGGTTGATTGACCGGATCATTTACTCTCACTATCATCTCGTAACACTCTTCTGACTTTGACTTTACCGTACTCTGTGACGTCTTATGTTGTTGCATCTTATGATTTAACATCTTAGATTATGGGAAATGTTGAATTCAATCACTGATTGCTACAGTAATAAGCATATAAAAAACTTTAGTTATTAATTAATTACAATATTATTATTTTTCCAGATTCTCCATGGTATTTGCATCCCTCGAGTCCATACTACCCAGCATCAGCTCTAAGAACAGCTGCTCCCCAACGTCCGGTCCCATACGGAACTCCTACCACGAAACGGTCGCGACCCGACTCAGGTGCGTAACATTGTAATTAGTTGTATCTAGTACTGAGTTACTTATGTAATTTTAAAGGGCAAATTGGATATCTTTTTCCAAATTAGCCCGTGTTGAGACTTCATAAATATAATTGGGATGGATAGAGGTGTTTTAAAAGCTATTTCAGTAAGCATCACAATATTGTCGATGGTGCAGACAATAGATAATGCGGAAAAGTTTAGGATGAAAGCATGAAATTATAATCTACTATGACGGCTGTAAGCAGCATGAAATAAAGCGTTAACATTTCTATTCTGATGGGCCCTACTCTTTTTGCACACACACTTCCATGTATTGAAAGCCTCATCTCATCAATTCTGACACGGTATCAGACACCAGCCCAGGTTGAGTTTTTTTCCCTTCTCAATCAGTTTGTTACAACGCAAGGGTCTGATTTCCATTCCATTCCGAGTCTTTGTGGGGAGAGTCAAGCCAGCCATGCAAGTGCAAAAAATTTTACAACTTATTTTCCCAACCACAAAACGTTGACTGAATGAGTTTTACGATCCATAATCTTCACGCTTACGGTGTCAAAGCAAATACTTCCCATTGTACTGTGTGCCAGGCTTCAGTTTTTTTTCTTCGTGTACAGAACGTACAGAAGATCTCTTCCCATTCAAATCCTAACTCACTCAGTCCAGTCGGCAATCTCGACGTCTTTCTGTGTGAATGCACGGAGAATCTTTATGTACCCTTAATTTATATTGGAATAAAAACACCTGAGATTTGACAATAAGAACAAGGAACTCAAACAAACTAACTAAATAGTAATATTACTGACAGTGCAGTGCATACATGCAATATTTGATTGTAAAACCTTTCCAAACATTAGTTTCGTGTACTATTGTCACTCATTAACTCTACCGATGCGGGTAGGCAAATTCAACATGGCTACAGATATATTTTAATTAATTTACCTATATCTGTATTTCCAAAAGTGCAATAACATTATTAGAATTCTCTTTGCAAGTTGCCAGAAAGTTTGTCCAAAAAGATATCCAGGTTGAGGCTCTCTCACTAGTGAGAGGAGGACGGTTTGAAGGCACCTACATAAGTAATGTTTTTCACAACCGAACTAAAAATATGACTTCTATTTTCAGTTGAAATTAAGTAACTACACGGGTTGTTATGATGAGCGGTATGTACAGGTGGAGACAGAGGGTAGTTGATACAATACGTGTCATTTTAAAGCCGGTATGAATGAAGCGAGAAATGGTCGGTTAGACAGGTAGATGGATGTTGTGAGTGTTGTAGGCTTATGGATTGTGGGTAGAAAAGATATGAAGTACTTACCTATATAGTATACCAATATACTTATATGTGTAGATGCGGAAAAAAGTCCAAGCCAAAGTTGATCCAACAAATTTGCTTTTCTTTTCTCTCAATTTTATGATTCTGCTCCAGCCACAGACTGAAAGGAAGAATATGAAATCTTTTATTCTATAGTAAAGTGTGGCTTGTGTAAAGTTTATAATATGGTACGTTGAGGAGGATGCAGGATGGGAAATGGAGTTCAAAGGGAAAATGCCGCCGCCATTGCCGTAGAGAGAACAACGACGTTCCTTTTCTTCAGCGTCAGCATCTCAGCTCTTACATAACAGTTTACATTACTCAACCTTTTCCCATCCCTTTTAAGCATCTTGTGAGACAGAAACATCTTATGAATAAAGTACCTGTGCTACTAAGCTTGCCTACATCTAGAACACTGATAAAACTGACTAGTGAGACAAGATACACATTCCTACAGACATACGTCTAAAGACTACGACAGTGATAGCTCCTGTCTACGAGTCTATCTGCGTCTTCATTCAGTGTAGCCAGAGCCAGTGTTTCAGTCAAAGGGAAGTCAAAATACAGAGAGACTGAAAAGTCTGTCTGATCATCTTGTAATGTAATGTGCCACTCCGCGTACTTGTTGACTATAAACATTTCGACAGTCCGTTTGAACTCTGAAAACGTGTTCAATACGGTAAATTATTTCTTTGCTCGACGTTTCTCGTAAAGCACATAAAAAAGCAATCGCTAAAGCTCAAGAATAATGTACTGCATACTACAAACTTAGTATACAGACGTACCTATACATGTAGGTAACACCTTTTTTGACAATATGCACTTACACACGGGGTATGGAGAGTAAACCATCTCACTGTTTTCATAGAGTTGATAAAATAATAATTTAAGTAGGTATGTAAGTAGGCAGCCATCCAGGTATGTGTGCAGCTGACGGAATTTAGAATTACTTTACCTGTAAGCATTTGCAATTCCTTAATTTATGGCATACACCTCCTAGTCACACGCTGCCCTGTTCTGATTCCAAGTTTTTAAAACGGATTTTTCTGCCCAAATAGATTTGTTACGGTTTCGTGAAGCACCCTGAAATGGTTATACAGGGAGTACCTCTTGAAGTGCACATACCACAAAGATTACCTGCGCCAAAGGCCTGCCCAATTAGTCAGTCCAATGGCTTAGCAAATCGTTTGGAACTCACTTTTTTAAATTGCAAAGAAACAGAACGAGGTTCTCTTCCTTCTGAACCTATTTAAAATGAGAATTAGGGTGGCTAAAACATCCATTGATAGAAATTGCTTATGTCTGATTAGAAGGGTTCAGTTAAAACCATTTCATATGCAAACTTTAGCCACAGTATATACGTCGTATTTTTTAATAAATTCCTTCGTACTCAATAAAGTAAAATGCCGAAAAGAACTTGCTTAAAGAGACTCCCGCAGAGAAACAAATTAGGAAATAATTCTTCGGTCTACTGTAGTGTAGTATTTTAAGCTCATTACGATGAAATGTAGCATGAGGCCAAATGACATGAACACCTGTTGACACACGTCCCTCCCAAAATCACAACAAAACAGTCAAAATTGTTTAAAATGCAATTACCTACGTATTCGTACAGATATTTATTTGCTGACCTAAGGCTGTATTTTACAACGGTCTATGGATTTTTATTTAACAGCCGAGGGACTGAAGGTTTCTACCGTTTATTAAAACTGATAAAGTTGGGTGTGATATACGGTAGCATATAAAGGCATTTCTTCAATACATACCGTATTTAGTCAGGGAAGGAAGAAGAATTTACTTATACGGGATAAATTCGTAAAAACTTCGGAGCTTAAGCTGCATGTGCTGATACAGACGGCAACAATAGTTTAAGGAACCATAGCAACACACTTTGTGATGCTCTATTCTCAAGTCCGGGTGTGAATGGTGGATACTGGAAATTTAGGGGAAAAGTGTACACATTCTACAATTGAGTTAAAGGACTACAGAGTAGAGTAGGTTCACACACATTGACATATTAAGGTCGGTCAATTAGATGCATTAGCATTATATTACACCCATCTATGGTTTTAGGCAGAAAAGGATAAAAAAGGGGTTTTAAAACTTTTTCTCAAATTGTCGGCACTTTGAGGGAAACAAATCGGCTCCATTTTCTTTTGAAAGCCTCCGCCTCCGCCTCGCTCCTCAACCATGAAACCTGTTCGTTTCCCAGTCATAAAAACTACTGATGGGAAATAAAATTACTTCATTTTATTGCGGATTCATTAACAACTATACAATTTGTGCATCCATTCAATCCGCAGACGGATGGATACTTTTTCAAGCTTATACGCTTACACACACGGTCCCCGTCTCCGTCTCATCCTATGAGTTTGTAGTTTGTAGAGTAGACAGATGTGAGGATCCAATGATTTTATAACAATAATATTATGGTCTGTTCCGTGGGGCCTCAATGAGCCTAGGATTGAAGTTGTGGCATTGGATTGTGGAAAGGATTTTATTTGAATTTTATAAGCTAATAATTATTATTGCGTAAAATATTTTCAGGGTATGAGCCAACGGCCGCCGTCTGGTCCAATTCCATTCCTTCACCCACCACGTCTTGGCCATCACCACCCGGAGCAATGCATTTTCCATATTGGCATGAGCAGTCCTCGGCCGCCTTGACACCCACGACAGTGGGAACTTCGCCGGTGATGGACCCTTCGATTGAAATCAAACCGTCGATTTCATCCAATTCCTCCCCATCCCCCACGTCAATGTACTCACCATCGTCCCAGCAGACTCTAATCATAGGAAGTGTAGGCGGAACGAATTCAATTCTGTCTCAAAATTCTAATAATTCGTCATCACCGCCCAGTGAGCTCTCATCCTCGCTGGTTCCCCATCCTCACTCCCATTCACACGTGAGCCTCTACGGAAATCATCCCCACGCTCATCCCTACCATCTCCACAATCATGCACACATCCAAAACACTCATCATCAGCATCATCATATTCACAATAACAATGACAGCTTTAATACTAACTCCGTGTACAGTAATACGTCCCACTCCCCCGGTCCTGGCTCGGAATCTGTCGGCGGAGGAAATACAAATCTTCATCAGAATTATCATCACTCACATCATCATCAGAGACAACATGGCGGACCTGGTAGTGACTCCAATGAAACTACGCCCAACGTCCGCTGGTCACCACTCACGCCTCCGCCTCAATCCCAACCTGTCCATCTAGCTTAGGAATTTTCAGGAAAATCGTAAGAAATTAGCATGTCTACTCACTTAGGTTATTATGTACTTCACTGCATTTGCATCCACAATTCAGAACACAGCTGCTGTGCTCGTTTTGTATACCTGAACTTCCTGAAGAAGGGGCGCAGATTGCCATAGCTTGGGATGGAAGCCGCTGTGACTTTGTGTAACAGAATATTTCCCTTAATTCAGCGCCTACTAAAAGTACGATGAGAATCATACTGGCACCTGCATACTTAAATACGTGTAATTATGAAACATATACAGTACTTATTAAATTAAAGTTGTGCATACAGATACTAGATATAATAAAGTAGAATGCAACATTAGCTACATACCACAATAATAGTTGGAAATCTGTGATTTTCACTTTTCGATGCTTTTAAGTTAAAGTAACACAACGTCCTTTCCTTTTGTACTTTAATCCATACGCAGTACCGTCACCACACAAAAACTTTGCCGTGGACATAACGACTACCCTGATTTTCAAACTGACCGTATTTTCTAAATTAGTGAGCCCACCGTGCTTTCTTTTTCTGACCGATCAGACCCGTGTACTATCACAGATCCGCTCACTAAGGTCTTTTCTCCCAGTATAATATGCATTGTAATTCACAATTAAATTATGTATAAGAAAAGACGCCACCAGAAATAAGCTGGTTTACAACCTGTCTTGTATTACAGATTTCTGCTCGCTTCTGGTTCCATGCAAACCCTGCTGGTACTTGCTGACACCTGAAACGTTTTTCCAGCCGTTGCACCTGAGTATATACTTATACCCATAATTAAAATAAGCTCGTTTAACATTTTTAACTTAAAGGATTCTTAAACAATTGTTCATTAGTCCAAAGTACTCTCAGTGAATCCTTATTTTTAACGATCTAACAAGAAATTTGTAACTCGGATTCACATGCCATAAGTGCGTATCTATATACTAATTCCGCGTAAACTTGGGATTAAAAGGAACTACATAAAATACTATAAAAGAATAACATGAGTTATGTATTATGAATGCAAAAATACTTGTGCTTAAACTCCCGTATTTCATTACAGACCCGCGTACTGCGGCCCGGCTTACTAAAATAGAAAGTACGGCGGCTTAATCTATCTAGGTACCTATTTCAATTACAAATGCAGTTCATTAAAAACTTGCTCTTTGTTGGTCAGTATTCTCTTCATTTAAAATCAAGGTTTTTGAGTATAATGTAAAATAGAATCTACATCAATAAGGAACAACACTTAAGGACTTATTTAAGTTGTTAGTTAAAACAATAATGAAATTCGTATCGTAGCTAGTGAGAATGTACAGAGTACAGGTTACTACATCATGATGATATATTTACGCCTCTGAAAAGAATCTATAGTACACTAATGATGCGCCTAATGCATTATGCATGGTTGTAGCAATACTGTTAAAACTCAACGGCTAATTATGGAGTAGTAGCGTCGTAGTGTTAGTTTGTACGAATTACAATGACAGGTATACCTTCACATACATACATGCTTAAGTACTCTAGGTAATTTTAGTCATTTTTAGACGCTATTTAATCTAGGTAGGCATTGTAGTGATATAGTCTTATTGGCTAATTTTGTATACGTATGTAGGTACTTATTACCTAAGAATTAATTCATGCTGTTATTTTCCGTTTATTTATTATTTATGTATAGTTACTACAGTCTGTAGAATTAAGTTAACAAGAATGCTTTATAAGCGGAGTATTTTGTAATTATAAATCTTATGTGCCAGTAAAGATTAAGATAGTGCATACCTACCTATATTACTTTACTGTGTGGATGGTGTATGTACTGGAATTAAACTAATTTCTGCTCTTATTTAGAGATTCGAGTTTTTTAATGCTAAGTGTAGGTAAATTGAAGCTGCTTTTAGTTTAGTGCTTCGAATATGATATCGATACCTGGATGGAATTGTATCTGTGTTCCTTTTAGAAGCTATTATTGTACGGATAGGTTGAATTGCAAGGAGTACAAATAACACACGATCGACCGTAGAGGACAAATGGTAATGTTTTGATATTTGTTGCTGTTTTCGTTGTATTTAATTCTTTGTGCGAGTGAGTGAGTGAGTGAGTGAGTGCTTCTCATTTAAGAATGACGAAATGTAAGATGTTTGAGGTAAGGTGTATTTTTAAAAGTGCTAATTTAACTTGATGCTGCAGGGTGCACGCAGCATCCTTACGTACTTTGTATTTTATGTAGCTATAATAACAATGTAACCCATCCCCCCACCCTTACATAGATCCTCAGCACGCATTACGCTCGTCTGGCAACTGAAAGTCTATGAATTTCTGACTCTGCAGCGTGTCATATTGTAGGTTGTAGCGTAATACTAAAATATTATTGCATAGATTCCTACTAGAATACAATACAAAGGCATTTTGTGTTTTAAATTTAAATAATAACTTTTAGAAATACCTATAGTTACGGTAGCTATAAGCACTCGTGCTGTCGTAGTGTGGTTGGGATGATTAAATTACACTCTTAAATCTAAATGAGTGTGATAACGCATGCAAATTGTTTGATGTTAGTTCAGATATCATCGTACACGGACAAGTGAATTAAAAAAACTACTTTTACGAGTTATTATAGAATGAATTATAATAATGAAACTTTTATTGTTTGTAATTTTAAAAAATGCAAAACATTGTATGACTCAGTGTACCAAGAATAAATAAAATTTAATAGTACGAAAATGACTTGGAGAGTCGGGACTGTATGACAAGTTTCAAGAAATACATTGGACTGTAAGTACACATACATGCGTATACCGAATATATTGAAGACAGAATTATTATATACGTCTATAAGCTCATGTAATTCCTAATTTCGCAGTAGATTGAAGTAAAACCTTTCTACTTCTACACCTGTGCTTCTTAACAAATTGATCATGATCATGCTTATTGATGCAAGCAATGGCCGGGCACGTATCCAAATTATTTTAGGAGAAACCCACAGGATAGTGAACCTCACAATTAGCTATGTGTCCATTTAAGTACTTAGCAATAATATACTCGAGTATATTGGCATATCTTGGCATATTCGAGTATAATTATACACAGTCCAGACATCCACTCGACAATATTTGAATATATATTTATTCTTACTTGTGTTTATGATATACAGGTAAAATCTTACAGAAAAATACAGAAAACACACTTTAATTTAATAGCGTCAATATTCAGCCTCCTCTTCCAATCTATTATGCATTGAAAAATTGTATAAAATCTCCAGAAAATGTAACCAGACCAATAATCTGCAGAAGCAACGAATGAAATCAATATTTTTATATAAAATATCGTAATACACTTGCAAGGGCATCTTTTATCGAATGTTGGACAAAATACCCTTGGACAACATACCCTCAATCCTCAAATTGGAAAAAGTACTTTCAAGTATTGAAACGCTGAATTTATCGCAGATTATTCGGTTAGCTCGCGATCCTCCTTCGATATTTGTACATTGTACATAGCGTAAGCTAACTTATATTCACATTCCAAGAAAACAGCAATGTTTTACACTTTGGGTTTTTCTTTTTATTTATTTTATTGTTCTATTTTCGGATAAACTTACTTAATACATACGGTACTTATAGATAGATCCGTTTTCTAGTTAAATGTGTTATATTATTTTAGGCTAAGAAATTTTATGCCCCTATGTTAATAATTCAAATTCTTTACAAGACTTTTCCTTAAATTAGTTTTAAGGAAAAAAAAGTACAGTACAAAAAGGACAAAGTATCCTTTCCAAGGATACTTTGTCCGGATACCCTTTTATCGTATCGTGTCACGGACGGAAGCATACGAGAATGTTAGAAGATCCTTCAGAACTTACACTTTAGAACAGGCAGATGATGACCAACATGAAGTTTCTGTCTGTCTACAGGAGTATAGAAAATAAGACGAATGTACCCCCAAGTCATATAATAATCATAGTTATACTGTCGTAATGTATGTAACAGTCTTGGGCATTACGTTGCTAGCCGTGATTCTTATGGTAATCACAATGGCAGAGAATAAATAAATCCATAGACAGGCATACAAAGTCATTATGTGTTGACTTGTCACTTAGCACCTGAATACAATAAATATTTCTAAGGAAACCTTCCACTTTAGACGGAATTGTGGAGTTGAGTGAGGAATACTGATAGGAGTACAGTGTACATTTGTCCCGTCCGTTTGAATACATACCAAGCTACATATTATATGCTTATGTCTAACAAGTCATGCAAGGACTTACCTTTACGGAGGCAAAGGTATAGGCCCACATTTTTATTTACATCCAAGAAGAGACTGAAGCCGTTGCAAGAAAAATGCCTACTTCGTGTTTCTACGGATGAGATATGTGAGCAAGTGTCATTGAGTCTATGGTTTATCGTTTTTGGACTTGGAAGATTAGAAAATATATTAAGATTCCTTTGTCTGCGCCTAAGCAACTTTATATTAGAGGCGACTAAGAAATAGCTTAAATTATCATTAGTATTGTTATTGGCACACAAAACTTATGTAAGTGTTACTCGTATAAATGGTCAAACTTTATTGCTCTTACAGTAGTAGTTTTAGTACTTGAAGTCACAAGTGCGCGCCTGCCTATCCTATACGCCTATATAGGTGCCTATATAGGCATATAGGGTAGGTTGGCTGTTTAGTTTTGCAAAATATAGGATAGGCAATAGGCAGGCAGAAGAAATTTTTGCAATTCGTATAGGATAGGCAAGAGGCAGGCCAACTGTCAAAAATAGGCATGTAGGTAAGCACTCAAGTAAAATTTAAGCCTACATTACACGACAGACACGGGAAAGGAATCCATCGATCAAATCTATATCATCGATTTTAACTTGGTGTACGTGAATTGAAAAAAATATTCAAGGATTCAGGGACAGAAAATAGAATAAATGCGGGAGCCTTCAAAATGGATAATAATATAGCCGCAAGCCGCCACTGCCGCCAGCGGCCAGGCCAGCCGCGTTTGTTTATTGATATTGCCGCACATAGGTGGGCGCCCTCAATTTGGGGAGCACTATGGAAGTATTGTCGATCAAACGCACATAAACCCATCAAATCGCTATTTAAATAATTGGTGTTTGAAGTTAAATACTTGAAGTACATACTAAAGTATTTTGTGCCGAAATTTCAAGTTCATAAAAAATTTGGAAATACATTTAAAGTACGCACAAACTTTTCGCGCCAATCTCAGCCGCATTGATTTATTATTGGAAATTTCTAAATGAAATATCCTGTAGTATTCTCCCATATTCTCTTTAAAAAAACCACCGTTGCAGAGATAAAGAAACGTAGCATCGTTTAAAAAAAATTAGCTGCACATACATGCACTTTTCAGAAATGAAAATCATTCAAATTACGAGCATCCGAGGGGCTGTTCACAAATGAGGAAGAACCCCGCTGTTTAGTAAAAAAAATGAGTTTGGCGTCCCAATTATATTTGGTGAGAATGGTGAATTACGGAATATTTCCGTACGATGTCATTTGATTTCGGAATGTTATGCATATG
>JAQFZC010000578.1:0-46330 GCA_034695205.1 Dicyrtoma fusca
ACCGTTTTGAAAAAGTGTTATTTACTTGTTTTGACCGTTTTGGAAAAGTGTTATTTACTAGTTTTGACCGTTTTGAAAAAGTGTTATTTACTAGTTTGTTTTAACCTTTTTGAAAAAGTGTTATTTACTAGTTTGTTTTAACCTTTTTGAAAAAGTTAATTAATAGAATTAAACACTTTTGTAAAGCATTCTTTCCATGGTTCCTCAGTTGCGAATAGGTAAAGGCAACATAAAAAATAGACGCCAGACGCAACCCACAGATGTGCTCATTTTGCTTCTTAACTGATAATACTTAGTTTAGACGTTAGTTATAGACTACAGAAATAAAAGAGGATGGAGCATCTTTTTCTAACAATTGTCGTATTTGCAACAATTAAAATAATTAAAATAAAAGATATGGCATTGCCACTGTCCGTGTGGTGTTTAGCATTGAATTTTGTGAGGCAATAAACTTTTTTGTAATTTCTGACGCGCGAAGTTCCGAGGTAACAAGTAACAAGTGAAGGGCGCAATGCTTTCAAAAGTGTGGGTGGACTGCATTCTGGAATAAAAATAATTGATAATTAATTTAATTATTTGCTGCAAATGCTACTGTTAGTCTTGTTACGTATTTAAATCCAAGTGGCTACTTTTACCTAATTATTTTGTAGGTACTGACATACACTGATTGATTGTGGGTCATACTGCCAATTACTGGTGCTAAACAATCGTTCACTCATTCACTGGCTATTATTTGTTCAAGTTAATAAAATCTTTCCAATTTCGGTGATAGTAGACAGTAGATCTTGGAGGTTATGTAATTTGCAATTAATTTATTAATTCAGTAAATTGATCGTTTGGTTTTGGTTGTATGTATGTTGGTTCGTTGGTTGTGATTACAAAGGAAACAGCCTGGTCACTGGTTATCTGTTAATAAGAAAATAATCAGCTGATAAACTAGGTAGAATTAACTACCTTCAACATCAATCATCAAACATCAGATTTTTGTAGTTAGTTACTCGTCTTCAGTTAGAAAGAATTTCTAGAAACACGACTGATTGGGTGATAATACGTATTATATAAGGTGTTAGGTGATTTTAGTGATCTACCGTTGATAGTACAGCTGGAACGGTAGTACTACCTACTTATGTTAGTTGTTAGTTCAGTCATCGGTAGACTTGACTTTCAAAAATCTAATTTGTAATTACGAGCAAATATTTAACGTTTTGTATACAACGTACCGTGTTTGAATCTTAAAAAAAAACCAGACAAGCTGTGGCCCGCTGTGGTGTTGGAGTTTAGTAACAAACAAAAAAGAAAAAGAGGCTAAAAGGCGCAACTGTCTGTGATGCGATTCCCAAGGACAAGCTCATGGAGAATTCTTTGTTGAACAAAGTAATGACAACTTTCGTGGGTCTAAACGCTTTACTTAATAGTATTACCGGTTTGAGGGTATTTTAAAAATAATTGTATTCTCTTTTAAATGATGGTTTGTTTGTAGGCTCACCAAGCTCGTAGAAAGGCGGACAAGCAAACTAAGAAAGGTTTATATGCAGAAGCAACCGAAAGCCACCTCGAAGCAGCTAGGTACTTTCAGAAATTGGCTGATTCAATTTCGCGAGACTCACTTGTAGTTCGATCGTTGGAAGAACAGTGCAAATATCACCAAAGACAAGCGGAACTTACCAGTCACATAAGGTTTGTCATCAGTTTGAATGAATTGTTATAGTAGCCTAAAGGAATAGCATAATTTTTTTAAACACATACGTAGTAATTGTTTACAAAGTTTAATTAGTTATGCTGTCCCCCTGTTCCCGTCAGGAGCAACAAATTTAAGTCAATCTTGTAGACATTCGTAGTAATGATATATAATCGGTCCTGGAAGTTTGACATTTTATTTATTTATTTAACAATTTCAAACGATGGACGCTTATGCGTTTCTGAATCAGGATAAACATTTTGAAGCGATGCGCACACAATTATTTAGTGCTATAAAATAATTTACTGATATGAAATCTAACTATATAATTAACTGGAATCTACACAGTAAAATAAGATATTTGGCCAACTATCATTGTATGATTGTATGATCTCTTTCATCTGCTCAGTATGTGAACACAATAAACTGTTAAATTAAGACAGGCTCATATTTAAGTAAGATTTTTGCAGAATTCACAGACATTTCAGTTTGAAAATGCACAATGATCAAGGGCGTAGAATGAAAGATGATGCAGCAGCAGGCAGTTTTCTAGGTGATGTGGAAAGCATATCCAAATGGAATTACTCATTAAAACAGCGATTTGAGGATAATGTGGGTAGTTTGTTAAAATCCTGTAGCATAGTCAATGATACTGAAGGCGAAGTGAATTGCATGCGTATACGACACATGAGGGCTGAAGGTAGGTGAAAGGCTTAAAAATAAAAAAACGAAGAGTGCAGCTAAGTGCATTATTGACTTGCCAGTCATATTCGTCCGTAACTAGTGATGCTGATGCAGTAAGCCACAAAATATGTGTAGCAAGTTTATGAAGGTTTACGCTAGGGCCTGGGGTATGCCTCGAATGCCAATTTATACTCGCAATCATGCAGTTGATTTGCTTGTCGAGGCGACTATAAGTTGTAGTCGTTAACTATCAGAATTTCTTACCAGCTTGTTTTCTTCTAGATGTAGGAGTAAATATAAATGCTATGTGATAAGTCTGTAAGATATAATATTCAAGTATGCATTCAATATGAGTAGTTTCAGAGAATAACAAGAAGGTGGGGTAATATAATTTTTGAAATGTTTTTAGTAAACTTGCCGAAAAAATTGAAGCGAAGATGGCGGAGCTGAAAACTGTTGAAATCCCTGTTCAACCAGTAAAAATGTCACCACGACCGGCAGAAGCGTTGATGACAGAAATCCAAAGAAATTTCGACGAGGGAGAATCCCTAATTCAAATACTGTCACATAGAAAATCGTCGTTAGATTCTACTGCCAAGCAATCTACTGGGACAAAACCTGCATTCACTATTCGGCCAAAAAATGATGCAGAAGTAATCGAAGAACTTCAAACTGTGAATTCCAACCTTAGAGAGCTTGTTCGAGAGGTTAGCTTACCTAGCAATTTTAAGCGAATAAGAATTATTTAAAGTACTTGTTAATTTTCGAATTACGCCAGGTCTGAAAAAATATTAATAGCAGTTTGTTTTGTATGCTTTTTTTGTATTGTATTGCAGCTTCTTGAAGAGCTCAAGATACTAAAAGAGGAAAAGTTGCAATTGGAAAAACGACTAGAGCTATATGAACCAAAGCCATTGCCGCTGTCGCTGAATTTTTTGGAAGCTATGAGTCAGATTCCGGATCAGTCTGAGATACCTGAGTTAGCTCCGTTAGAGCAACCGGAATTCGACTTTTCGTAAATCGTTATTTTATTCCAAGTTGGCGGATGATTATTGTCCTTTATTGTCTAAACATAAAACGATTTCCTAGTTTTTTTTAATTTAATACACAAACTGAACTTGCATGTTTCGTTCTACGCGTTGATTAAGACATACTTCAAGATTTACAACTTACTCCTAACGGGTGGAGGCCAAGTATTTAATTACTATTTTTTAACTTTATTGAAGCTCAAATATTCCATGAAACGTAAGATTTAGTAAACTAGTTATGTGTTTTGCATTATTAGTGGAATGGTTAATTTCCTAATACGTTTTCCTTACGGGTTTTTAGTCCACCCTACCAAGAAAATGAATCGCATTATAAGGGGTATTGAAGTACAATCGACAATTTTTTGTGAGTCGGATCAAGTAAATATATGTTTATAGGTTTTAATTGACGATTAGCTGGTCACAGGGGATCAGTTTATAATTTTTGTATAGTTTTACAACAATTGCTACACACGATCTAATTTCAGCATGTTAAATGTAAACATTAAATTGTTATGTATACGTACGTGGCATTTTGTAAAATGTCTTGGAAACATTCATATGTGTTAGGATCTAAATGATAACCGTAATCGTAGCACTTCACTGGATATTATGCTGTGGTGTTATGCTGGGTGATTCAAGTTGTGGTACTCATAATTATGTAATGTCTTTCACGTAAATAGAAGTACATACTTTGTATAAATATCGCTGTCTTACTAATTAGAAAGTTCAAGACTCGACTCTGATGTATACTCACGAAACTCTTGCTTCCTTTAGCAGTGCGGTAGGGATATTTGTTTGAGCTTTGAATTTTAATTTATTATTATCCGATCATTGTCGCATACTATTAGTATTAATTACAAATTATAGCAAAACCGGATAGAGTCTGCACGCCGTGAGGGCTGTGCTCACAAATGATTGCTAAAGCGTAGTATGTGAATCTAAACCTACACAAATAACTAAATAAGAATAAAAATGGATTTATATGTACGTTTCGGTTGTTTACATACTTATTTAGGTTAAATCGTACAGTCCATCCGTGTGTACAGATATAAACTACAACTTTCGGTTCAGAAGAAGGGGAAAATGTATATTGTAATAAAATATGCTAACAATGACTTCCATATTTTAGTTTTTGTTCAAGTGTAGTAATATTTGTTGTATTACAGTATATTAACGAAATAGAAATTTCGAGCACTTGACAATCACTTTTGCTCTCAAAATAAGTATACATAAATAAGTATATAGTGTATTGTCAGTATAAGTATAGCATTATAATACTGTATCATTCAATAATAAAATGGGAAATATTTTTACTTCTCTCAGATTCCATGTTGTATTGTCTATATAAATAATTATTACTATGTATAAACTTTACTAAGTTGCTGTTGCACCATTAGGACAGTACACTTACAGAACAGCATATTTTTAAATTAGCTATCACTATTTAGTTATTTTAATTTTTTAATTATTCCAGTCCATTTTTATTTTATTCTTTGACCACCAATGATGTCATATATGCAAAGCCCTTGAAGAAACGTAATTAATGCGGGAGCCCCCTCAATAAAGCAACTGCTAGCGGGAAAGATTGCTTGGCGGCCCATAGTTTTGAAACAAGGCATCAGGTGGTAGAACAGACACGGAATTCGAAAGTTGAATTAGAAATGGATTAGTTAAAATTTAAAAATAAAAATTTAAATAAATACTACAGTAAATTAGCATTAAGTCAAGTTTAGTTGAGTGGGTAGGTGTTGGTGTTAGGTTTGTTCGTTCCTTTTTTGGAAATGCCGAGGGACCACTGACGCTGAAATAATTTGTGAGTTCAAATGTTCCAATCGGCCAAAGACCAGTCACAGTGAAGTGATGACACTGATTCACTGATGACACTTTCAACTTTAACAGTTTCCCCTGTCTAAGGGTCTGCCGATTTTAGAGTAGTTAAAAATTTGTTCTTTATTACACGAAATACGTATTTTTGATACAATGTATAGTGTAACGATAACGAACAAGCGGTCAGATGCCGTTAAATATAAGTAGAAGTTGAATGGGAAACTAAACAAACTAGCAATTATTTTTATCATCTACAGATGTACAGATCGAGTTTGTTTGACCAGACAGACGAATTGAGCCGAGCCGGTGGTGTAGGTAATTACAAATTATATATTTCATGATGCTTTTTTTCAGGTTTTTATTTTGCGACAGTTTGATATTGCCGTTTTAATTGTTAATAGTATTTCACACTTTACTAAAACAATCTACTGTCAGTTATAATTTGTCGTTACTGTACTGTTGGGACTTGGGAGTCGGGTATATTTCATATTTTGAGATCATTTACCTGAATCAGTAAGCTTGAGTACTTTTGCTGTTATTTTGTCCATTTAATAGGAAACATAGTAAGCAGGTTTTTATTGTACTACTTTGAAATTATTATGATCATTAATGGTACGAAAATTTATGTCAATGACTAAACTGGACTGTGAACTCTTTGGCTTTTTAGGTGGCATTTGAATTTTTGGAATACATCGTCAAAATGCAACGCTTTCGAGCTCTAAACGATGAGGATAGTAGTTGCAGTGAAGCGGAGGATGACACACTACGGAATAAACCAACGAGGGAATCCCTGGTAAGATTTCAATTATTTCTCTTTGAAGCACCGTATATAACTACATAAGAGCAAAAGTTATTATAGGTAACTATCTGGTAATGTTGATAGTGTATTTTTTAATTCAATTGATGATTGGTTATCATATGAGTCAACTTTGCAAGCAAATTTTGTAGCCTTGTTCGACTCTTAGTAGGTAGGGGAAGCGGCAGAGAAAGCTTTATAACGTTTTTAGTGTAAAATTAATTTATTGAAAAAGAACATACATAATTAGGTAGATCGGATATGCCTGTTTTTAAATACTTTTTTTTTATTGTAGGTACAATTGTACAAACGGTATCATTACGAAAGTTATCTGCTGAATGGTCTGTGTGCTGTAACATTAAATTATGGCATCGATTATTTGCTGAGCTGCGAAATATGTAGTTTGAGTAAAACAATTACTTGGTGCTCTAAAAATAAAAATCTAAGTTTACCTTTACCAGTAACCAATTTGAAAAGTGAAATGGTTTTTCTGTTGAAATAATTTGAATGTAAAGCTAAAACCCTCAAATACGTATTTGTTGACATGAGACTAAAAGCTTTGAAAGATTCACATTTGTCTTTCATTATCAATCAATATTTGCTTAAAACGTAAACGCTTAACTACACAACCTACTTGGGTTGTTGAAATAATACAAATAAGTAGTAGGATTTTTATAGGCGAAAATGCAGCTGTGGGATTATCATAACTATCAGTGAATTGTACGTAAAATAAGTGTAGTATGTAGAAATGTCTCGTATTAAGTAGTTTTGTGTAAATAATTGTAGGAAGAAGATGCTACTGCATTATACAACAAAGCTTTACACCTGCTGTGTGACTCGAAATCTGATGAAGCAACATTATTATTGGAAGAAATTCTGGATTCAGCGTATCTTAACGTGAGTTTTATTTAGATGAAAAACATTCGTGCTTTTTTGAATCTTTACCTTTTGTTAACAGAAGTTGATGTAAGCGTAGCGCATGTTTTAAAGGTTCGCATGCTTATATAATTAATTCTTGGATCTAATGTTGGTTGTTTACAATTATTATGCAGGAAGATGAGGAAAAATCGTCATTGCAAATCCAAATGAAACTAGGCTGTCTTAAAAACTTGAGTATGATTTACTCAGCAGATGAGAAACGACTTGAATCTGCACAGCAAGTCTTATTAGAAGCAGTAGAAATGGATCCAAATAATGTGACATTATGGTCACGCCTTGGTCATATCTCCATGAAGCTGTTTAATTACTCTGACGCTTACTATGCTTTCCAAGAAGGACTAAAACGCAGTCCTCATCACTGGATTTGTATTGAAAATCTTGTGACGCTGGCCTACGTGTTGGGAGATTACATTTCGTGTCTACACTATTGTGCACTGGGATTAGAAAAAGACTCAAATTTTATTCGAGGATCCGTATTTCGTGATGAAATACTTGATTCCACACCTTTGGTGGCTGAAACTGGAAAGGCTGTGATAGATAATTGGGAAATTCTTTTGTCGAAAACACCGTATGATCCATCGTGGAAAATCATGTATTTAAATCAGGCTCGTCAGCTGATTCAAACTCGTTGCGATACTGTTGTAAAAACAAGATGTGACAAGGAACAAGAAGTGAGTCGGACTGTGTATTGCGCTGATAGAATGAAGAATTTCACATTAGCTGAACTGTGTCAAACCGTCTTCGATTTCAAAGAGAAAGTTCAAAATTTTGAGGTGAGTTATTGCATATTTGTCTAATTTGAAATCTGAGTCCCTAAAAGCTAATTGTTCAAATTGAGATATCTTTTACATTTGAAAATTTCAGACTCCAACTTTTTCCAGACCTATAGATATGAGCGGTTGTCTTCGTGATAGAGATTCCGATGCACTAGAAGAAAATCCAGAAATGGAAGTCGGGCCAAAAAATATTAGTGTTGTCGACGATAGTAGTATAACATCGAATTTTCGTTGTAGGAGTGGTAGTGACGAAAAAGGAGCGAATGAAAATGATGCTGATAACACAAATCAAGCTTGTGTCAATGGAAATACTAGAAATGGTAATTAGAGCAGTCACTTAACATTAGCACCTTAAATTATTACGACAGTATGATTTATTGTGGGTTAATCTTCGAATCCTTGAAGATAACATGCTAATTTGTTTGTTATAGATGGGTTTGAGTTGCAACGCACGATGGGTGAGGATGACTTATCTCAGTCTCAACAGTCTCAAGATGCTCAAGAGCCAGAACCCAAAAAGAAGTCTAGAAAAGATGTAAAATGGTGGCAGTACGAAGGAAAAAGACGATCACAGCGTGTTCGGGGGCACTTAATGTCCGTATCTCAGTCCCCTTCGAAGAACGAACGAGGCTTTTCTGAAACACTAAAAAACCTTATACCTGCCTCTCTGTTGTAAGTGCATGCTTAATCTAGATTAATGTAGTTTATTATTTTTTGAGACTGACAAGTGACAGGGTCTCTATGTTTGTAGGCGTTGTGAGTGTTACAAGATTAATTTTGTAATGCCTACCTTACAAAGTATACCTACAATACTGCAGGTTTAACTCGCTTGTAATAACCAAAACGTTATTAGGAATTAGTTTAACATTAGTCCTTGGTATCCGAAAATTTTACTGCATGTGTTGTGTTCCGTTAAACTTAACTGAAAGAATGGAACCAGTACTTTAGTGTACTCAGTAGACTCAGTTTCACTCTGGCCTTAATTTATGTATTTTAAATTTGAAAACTGCACAGATGTGGTGAAGCCGATGAAAATGAAGAAGAATTGTCCGACAAACAGGCACCGGAGGAATTAGGAAACTATTTTGGTTATCAGCCAGAAATCGATGACGTCAAAAAATTTATTGCATTATATGGAAAAACAAAGTTTATGACAGTCATAACCCATTTGGCTCCTTTTCTTTGTCAACTAACCAACTGTAATACTTGGCCTCATGAATTGGTTACCCAGTATCTGGAATCCTGTCGACAATATCGGTAAGATTTTCTTGTCTTCAGCTAAAGTGGACACTAAGATTATAGTAAAAAAACGAATTGCGATAAAATGTGCGTTTACACTTACTTAAATTTGTGTTTTTACTTTTCAGGTTGTACAGGAAAGAACAGTGCGAATGGATGACAGACAAAGATGAATCGATTGACTTGCTTAAGCAAGATGCACTAATTGCTTTGTCTGTACTTGAATTTCGATTGGATATTTGCCCAGTGGGTAAAGTAGAATATTTTAAGTATGACAGTGATTTTGTGGCCGATATGTCCTACTTAGAAATCGTGGTAACAAACGGATTAAGAAACGACCGGTATTTTCTTATTCGATACTATTGGTTTCTTGTAAAATATGAGTTGGCCCTAGCTCAAGTAGGTCTTGGGAAATATCGAGGCGGACTCTATCATTTAATGCTTTTAGAAAATTTACTCAAAGAAGATTCCAATTATACTATGAAGCTCGCTACTAAAACAGATAATATTGTAAGTCTGGAAGAAATAAGAAAGAAGATAAGATTTGTAAAGAAAATGAAAAATATTAGCCGAATAAGTGAGTTGTATCTAGGTCAACAGTATGAAGCTCTAATTGACATTCTACCCTTGTGTCTGACTTCCGAGGATAACAGCTCTACAGATTTAGTGAATCGTTTCTATCTAGCAGAGTCTTACTACAGTGTTGGTAAGCATGTGGAGTGTATTGCCCAGTGTATCAAGATTGTTAATCCGTGTTTAAAAAATCGTAATGATGAGATCCTAGGTAGTTGCCTTCGCTTAATAGAAAGTATTTGTGTCGGCGATCATCAAGCTTTGTCTGAACTGCCAATGAGAGAGAAAAGGGTTTTGACTAACGCCATGATTCGTATACTGACTTCGAATGAGAACAAAGGAGTTGTTCCAGAAGGAATCACTGTAACACCGTGGTGCATTTTACATAGTATTCTGTTCAACTTGGAAAGTAATGATCCTGCTCTTTATTTGGATGAGGAAACTGCACCCAACTCTGTCATTTTACTTCAGTTCGCTCACGAGTTCCTCAATCGATCCAATAAGTGTTGTGTAGATGATGGCAAACTTTTGACTTATACAATAGACTGTTTGAGTGCCGTCGCGGTGAGGGACTCTGATTCGTACCGCTATGAGGAGACGAAGCACTGTATAGAGCAAGCTATATTTTGCCTCTACAGCCATCCTAGTAAGAAGTCTAAGTTAAAATATTTAACGGAACATAGTACACCTGGAATCGAATTAAAGTGGTCGAGATGTCTTCAGTTGTACGAGTACTACAAACCAATGAAAATCCCAGAATTCGACTCGTATCTCTCTGTCAGCTCGGACGTTGAAGTATTATTCCAAAGGATTTTATCCTTCATGCCGGCGGAAGTTAAACCTAGGGAAGAAGATTATGAAGATATGAAATTAGTTTTAGAAGGAAAAATGGATGAGA
This sequence comes from Dicyrtoma fusca, assembly GCA_034695205.1. Classification (NCBI taxonomy): domain Eukaryota; kingdom Metazoa; phylum Arthropoda; class Collembola; order Symphypleona; family Dicyrtomidae; genus Dicyrtoma; species Dicyrtoma fusca. The sequence goes on from JAQFZC010000578.1 coordinate 10,439, forward strand.
AGTCGACTAACATGACAATTAATTTCCCTCCAGAATATATTGATATTTACTATCTTCTCGGTGATCACTATTTTAAAACGAAGGAATGGATAAAATCTGTGGAGTATTACACTTATGATTTGACGGTGATGCCATCCCGTTTTGACTCTTGGGCTGCCATTGCATTGGCGAAGGCTGAAATGATTAGTAGTAAATTGAATGCTTGTGAGAGTTATAAACTGGAGGATGTCATTGGGAATGCGGATGTTGTTGTCAATTGTTTTCGTCAAGCTTTGGACTTGGAGCCGGAGAGCCCAAAAATTCGTATTGAATTCGGATCTTTTGTTTACGCTATGCACTCCTTCTGCTCCCGTCTACTTAAAGGAGGAACTGAGCCTCTAAGCTTGGATAAATTTGAAATGGTGGAATCAAAGAAGGATTCATTTTTAAAAGCTGCTTCCAAATGCTTTGAGATGGTCGCTAAACATGATCATTTGAGCAATGGTAATGGGAATGGTAGTACAGACGATAATAAGGATGAAGAAGATGATCATGATCATGATGAGCTTTGGATCCACCACTACATGCTGGGGAAAGTTCTGGAAAAGATTGATAGCACTGACCCTGATAAATTCCTTACGCAGTATGAAATGGCTGGAAACCGGATCCGGGAACAAGGAGCGCCTTACCCGGCTAAAATTAATTTTTATAACCCACCGGAGTTGGCCGTGGAAGCTCTGGAAATATATTACAGGTAAAAATTAATTAATTAATCCTGTTTATATCTCATATGATTTTGGACATTTTGCACATACCGCTACGTTTTTCTCTTACAGAATCCATGCTAGTATATTAAACTACGTTGAAAAGCATGAATACGATCTTGAGAAGGAGATTTTACTGTCCGGCTTTCTTGAGCGAGCAGAAGATAGTGCATTTGTGAAGGCGAAGCAAAGCCGTGGAGGCGGTGTCAGTGAAACTAATGACAGGAAAAGAAAGTCTGCTAGCGATGATGCCAGTAAAAAGGTATCGTAAAATAACAATAATTTAAGCAATTGTAATTTCTTTTTTTAAATGCTAAATAAAAATGAATGTTAAAATGTCATTTTTGTCCATATCAATGACCTTCTAGGGACAAGCGGAAATAAATAGCTTAATGCAAGAACTCATTGCTAAAGTGGAAAACATGGTTGCAAGCAGTGAAAGTAGCGACAGTAGTAGTAATTCCGATGATGATAATGACGATGCAACTTCAGTTACTAGCTCTCAAGCCTCGACTCTCTACTCATCGGATGATGATACGTTCGGTTGTGGCAAGAATAATGACCTCACAGTTCCCAAAGCCCCTGTTCCCGTTATGCACTCTTTCGGTCTTTCAGCATTCCAGGAAAAAATGCGCGAAAAAGAAATTCAGGACAGTAAAAATCTAAGTAATAGAGCTGCAGCTTCTGCAATAACGACATCATCTGCCACTGTAGCTACTTCAACGTTGATCCCTCTTGTGGAACCTTCTGCAGCAAAGCCTGTGGTTGCACTCGTGTCGACAGATGTGGATGGCAATAAGTATTATAAGGACTTTAAAGAAGTAAAATACGGAAAAATAATTGCTCGGTGTCTAGCAGCTCTTGAAGAATGTATTATTCGCTTCCCTCAGCACCACAAATCATATTTTAGAATAGCGTGTACGTATTCCACTCTAACGAAAAATAATAGTAGAATTACGAAGGATTATCTAATTGGGAACCCAACGTCGTCATCCGATAAGAAAAAAATATGCGGACTCTTCAGTGACAGGAAGGCTAACAATTTTTTCAATGTAAGTAGCTATTGTTGTTGTTCATTTTTATGGGACTGGATCTGCGGTCTATAGTAGTAATTTTTTTCTGCTACATGTAGGGAATTTGGAGAAATCCTATCGATGACATTGACAGGCCGGGAAGCTTTCCTTATCATATGTCCCGAACCGTGCAGCATTTGCTCGAAGTTTTGGATAAGCTTAATGATCATCAACTGCTGGCCGAAGTTGGTATTGCGCTGTCCAAAGTTCCAGAGCAAGATAAGCAGTATTTGTACAATTCTGAACGTCAACAGTTTTCACTACAAGCTTTCTCCTCCTGTGTTGGAGCGGCAAAACGATTTTTTGCTTCGGCCAAAGAAATGAAAGATGCCGCAGTGTCAGTATTTGAAACTTATCAAAAGCTCCAGAAATTTAATGCCAAAGAAAATGTGTTGGCTAATGTATTGCTCGACTGTTATAAGCAATATTTAGAACAATTCGTAAGGGCTAAGTTACCTTCAGATTTTATTCGTATAGTAATATGTATAATATTAATAAATAAATATTGTACGTCCAATTTTTTGTCGTCACCAGTCAATACTTACCTACGTATAACTTACCTATGAAATATACTTATTCTATTTAGGGTCAAACTGCGGAAACAACTAACATGGTTACTTTGGAACAAGCCTTCAAATTCTTCCAGCACGTTACGTGGGCGTCTAAAACCAATCCTAATGCTGCCAGAGTTTTGTCGGCAAAGAATGCGAGCTTAGGAGCTTCATCACCTGTCTGTGGTTCGATTTTGGATAATACTTCATTGGTAAGTCATTGTAACTTTTCGGCGTTACTGAATAATATTGTAAGTTCGTCTTCTGAAAGTGATAATAACGGAAAATCTCGGTATACTGGCCCGCCTAATACACAGTAGTTTGTAAGACAACATTAGCTTATCAGTGATGCTTGGTGTTTTGTATTACTGATGGTTTTTTAGTTTTGCTTGACAAATTCGTACATTAGGGACCTGTACCGTGAAATTAGCCTTCGGTTTGTCAAAAAATCGTTTGTGCAGCAGCTATTTGCAATTGCGATATCCGTACCGACCTAACTTAAAACCGGTTACAAATGCTCAGTCCTTGGAGAAGCTTAGTTTTTACGGTCTAACTTTGTGTGGTATTGCTGTAGATTTCTAACTTGGATTCACTTGGCAACATGAAAGGGATTGAACCTAGGAAAAAGAAGGATAAACCTGTTGACAAAGTGACCCCTAAGTTGCAGCCTGTCACAGCACTACCCACTGTATCAACTCCATCCATTGCTGGTGCCTGGAATCGACTAGACAAGAACTTTGAAGTGCCTGTAGCAAGAAAGAAAACTAAACGTACGAAACAAGTATTTCTACCGTTAGTCACCGTTCTGCTTAAAAATGTCATTCTGTAGCGTTTTGGTGTATTATTTTATTTCATTATGCAGCTATCCAGAACGATGTCTTCTTAAGCGGAAGTTTGTACAATCCCTTACAAGGAGCGTTGCCGACGCTTCCGCAGCTATCAGTTCCGATCCAAGAAAATATAATGTTGCCATCTGTTCCACCCCCTCGACAGTCTAGCGTTGCGCATTTTGATAATGATGAACCCGAAATAATAATGGATTTATCTCAGAATAAGAATGTGAACGGACAGCTGAAACGGCAATCCTCAACTGATTTAGAAGAAATGGATCCTATTTCCCTGACTACGTCAAAGAAGCCTTTTATCAAGAAAAATACGGTACTTCCGGAATCAATACCGAAGGATGATGTTAGCTTTGCTCTGAACAACATTTTGTCTAAAATGCCCATCACAACTTCCAGCGCGACAGCTACTGCTACATCAGGCGGTATTCCGTTCGAGTTATTCATGGATTGCATGAACAAAAAGCCTCGTTCTTTCGATTCCCTTGTGGAGACCCTTAGCAAACAGCCTAATGTTCAAGTTCCTTTAGAGTACGTCATGACGTGTGCTAATAGTGGGCTACCATCCACGTTGCTCTCAAATTCCAGCCAGTCGAGGACTTCCACCACCACCACAACGGCAGCACAAGTTCAAGAGGTTTTACAGAATATCGCTCAAAAATGTTCATCTTCGAACCGAAATGTAAGTCTCCCTAAATCTACGCAACCGCAACAACAGTACAAACAATCGCAAACCTTCTCTCAGAGTTCTTGTTCCAGTAAAGAGGCACGAGATCGAAATAAAAAATTAACATTGTCAACACCTAGTCTGAATACCGGTACGAAAATTACTAGTAGTTCCACGCATACTTTGGGGAGACTAAAATCAGCTCCAATACCGGTCAGTTCTTATTCAGCATCTAGGAACACGTCGCCTTTCAAGGCACAGTCTACAATAGTTTCAAATCCTGGTGTTGACGAATTCAGTCTGCATCAAACTAGAACAACCATACCGCATGAAGCTAGTCCCACGCCACCCCCTGCTCATGCGGGGCATCTCAAAAATTCAGAATGGGGGAGCAGTGGTGATGAGCCTGATGTAATCGATCTTACTACACCGCCTCGCGATAAGACTGACATTCCTAAGAATCCCAACTCTGAAAGTAGCGAACGAAGTAAGTACTTAATATCTGTATGAAGTTTACTTATACAGTTACCTAGCTATTACATGTTCAAGAATAAGAAAAATTAAGAATTATATTAGAGTAGTTGCTTAACATATTTGTTATTTTTCTGTCAAGATGTTCCTCAAAAGTCGGACAAGGATCTTTATTTTATGCCAAAACCGACCTCGTCCGCGTATCCCTTGCCACCCAAGAAAAAACTGCAAGCTCGAAGTACGGCGATGTCACGAGAGAGCTCTGAAGAACCAGAGGTTGTCGTCCTTGACTAATATATTTAAATTACTCATTTGAATTCGCACCATGCTTATTTAAAGTATCCGTTGTGCTTTTTCCAGTAACCTAGTGCTTACCTACCCTCAGTTTGGAGGATAGTTTGCTCCGACATTTAAATTTTTGTTGCACTAAGTTATAGTTTTATTTTTATTCCGTATACAGTTGTGCTATTTAAAAATGATCAGTTTTTGCTTAGGTTGCTTAAAAATTGCAGTGATACTGCACCACACGAGGCGTTTACCAAAAATTTACCCAAGAAATTTTTAGTGCTGTACGCCTTTGAATTAAACGAAAGATTGCACACATTTTATATGATACAATGCAATGTTTTGCCTAAATGGTGTAGTGGCAAGAAGTTTCTAATTTGTTTCCACATACTTACTTACCTACATCTCTATTATTTACTGAAACGAGCCAACCAAGGTTACCTACTTACTTAAACCTATTTTATACTACTTTATTACTGTATAGCTTTACGAGGTATTAAGGAATTTTGGGTTTTCTTTAGGTAGTTTTACAGCCGTTGTCCAAATTCCGAAACACTCGTGCTTAAGTTTTAATTCAGTCATTCATTAAATAAGTATATCACATAGAAATATCAGTATTGTAGTTGTGTTTCCCTGGATCACGTAGTATCGTATTTATAGGTATGTTTTTATACATTTTAAAATTTTCATTTTACCTTTGTCGAATTTCCCTGTTTACATTGAAAAGAAAATGATTCCTATGCAATTAATAAAACGAAATTCTTTCAATTCAAACCACATTGATGTCCAACCACGTTTATGTACATGCATGTGTCTAGTTATTTTTTGGTTGCTACTGTACTGTGCGCTCTATTCTTGTTTACATATTAGTGATATTAGCGATGTTAAGTAAATCTATAGCGTTACTTTCTTTACCTATATTGTAAACATTATTTTACGCATTGCCCATCGCACCGTGGTGAAAAAATGAATGTTTGTCTACGTGTTTTTATGGATTTGTAACTCCTCTGTAGTAATAAGTAGTTTTAATTTATCTAAATGGTATCATTCATAGTATAGTATTGAAATTATTCTTTTCTGCATAACTGGTGCTATAATTTTGCCAGATACCTGGTTAGTTAGCGACTGTAAGTAATTTGTTGTGCTGTAATTTTGCATCCCAGAAATGAATACAGTTGGATTAATTGGGTTGTGATAATTTGTGAATTTATTTCCAGATAATGAAGATGTAAAGAACTGCAAATAAGGCACTGGATGATGCCAAGTAACTTTACCTCCGAGTATTACCACATATACTTTCCTAAGATAAATTCTAGAAATTATTTGTACTAGGAAGTATCTTCGCCTTTTCTTCTCGCGTTAATTTTACATATGCATGTGAGAACTTATTTTGTTTGTAAAAGTATTTTAGATAGTCGGTAGCAAAACGATTGTATGTACCATGACCTAATGCATTTACCTCACAAATAATGGATTTCACGAGACCTGCTTAAATGAATCTCAAAAGTCAAGTCAAGGGAAGGGTGTCGACAGTTAATTAAAGCTATTTTTTTGCCCATAACTTTCTGAAAATCTATATCTAAAAGGTAATAAAACAAGAAGGTACTACCTAACATAAAAATGATGTAGGTAATTAAAATAATAATATAAATAAGTACATAGATGCACTTAAGTACTTACTACTCACCGATAATAAGATTTACCGTTAAAATGCTGTGCAGTATTTTCGTGGCGGTAAGTATACTTTCACCAAAATATGTTCATATTCGGCTCGGCATACTGCATATTAGTATATGACCTGACCTTGAATTCACTTGCCACGTCGCTTTTGCAATTGTTACAGTTAACAATGCGTGGTTAAAGTTGCAATTTATTGCAATAATTATCTGCCTTTGCTAAAAAGTAATAATCATAAAGAAACCCTTGTCTTTTATAATTCCTAAAATATCCTTTTCACTATTTTAATTTAATCATAAATGCATAAATTAAAGACATTATAATTTATAAATCGTAAGATCAAATCAAACACCATTAACCATTACCATTTAATTATCTAAAACAATGAAATGACAAAAAGTAACAACTACAGTCAATGAATTTCATCATTTCTGCACAACTCCCGGGCTGCCACCTTCAAATTCCCATGCGGTACGTCGCCTGATACATTCTTCCAAATTTTTGAGGGAATGGAATAACACTGAAGAAACTCCAAATTGCAAATAATGTAAATCGCAATAATTTAAAGCTCATTTCATTTCTATTACTGAAATAACTAGCTGACTGGCACTCAGCTATGTAGTGCAGTGTAAAAGTCAAAACTAACGTAAAATATAATAAACATTAAAGTTAAAACCGTGATTGAGAATTGAGAAACGTAGGTAACGATCAATCTGTGCTTATAGCATACTACTCTGAGCCCTTTAAATAATTGTTCAATTTTGATAAAGGTTTATAAATTGTGTGTACCTACCTATAGTTGATATAATTTCCTTGCAGAAGAACTGGCATTGGCAAAGTGTAATTTATTCCGTTTTGTGTTTTTTGTTGACAATTTTATTACAGATGATAAAGTGAAACATTCAACAATCAATAGGCTAATCGGATCTACATAACTAAATTGAACATTGACGTGATACTGCTACCACTAGTGGAAGGAGCTCCTGCTGGAATCGGAGACTTTATTTATTAGCAACGCAATAGTTTTTGGGTATGAGTAGAGGGTAAGTAACAATAATTTTAAAATTGGGATAAAAAATGTGAGCTAAAAATAAGTAGGTACTAAAATACGTTATCTAACAATAAGCCTAACTATTGACTATACTATTAGTCTATTAGTTAAGAAAGCTCGCTTTGTTGTTTGTCGTTTCTTGTTCTGTCGGATTAGGGTTGGGTGCTGGGATTGACCTGGACGTTTTCTCAGTCAGTGGACTGACTAATAGACTCAAATAGACTGTGTAATGGCAGTCCAGTGTACTATTAATTTATTAATCCAATTGAAAGGGTATTAAAAAACTATCCCCTGGTTGGTCCTTAGTCGCCCTGGTATTATTGTTTATTAACGATTTTCGGGTCTAACCTGATTTAATATACCTATCCAATTTATTGGTTTGTTTCCTGTTCCGGTTTGGACTGCAAAACCTGACAACTCTGTCGTGAATAAGATTTGACAGGCGAAAGCTGATATCTGTGTATTATTTATAAAGAGTCAAGCGTTCATTAGCTGAAACTCATGTAGGTCATTTCATTTCAATGTAGTCTGTACTGGCCGATTTTACATTTTATTTATTTTTCCTTTTTTTTTTGACTCATTCTAAAATAGGATGCCGAAGGAACGGGATGTCTTACTCATGATATGGACTAACTTTAAAAATTCTCTGAGGCCTCGTCCAATCAGAGGAAATTTAAAGGGTGAAGACAAGCTAGGCAATAAGTATTTTGAGATCCCTGCAAGTACGTAAAATTTGGATTTTATGTTTGTGGCCTATCGTTGTAAACGTATAGGATTCTAAGTTGTTTTCAGATGCAGATGTAGTGATTACTTGAGTAGTTGGGATTGCAATTACGATTATCTAAAATTTCTTGCTTCAGATCCTAGCGTTGGAAAAAGGAGGAACGAGAGATGGTTTCAACCTAAAACTAAAGATAAATTCGATCAAGATCTCCCCGCTGAGTGGGAATGTAATTACGTAATAGTATTACACACAGTTTTGTTATAAACTTATACAATATACGTTGCGGTAAGGTAATAAAATACCTTCATACTCAGAAATTATAGTTGTATTTACGTAATTTTAGCTTGGCTAAGGGGGAGGAGAGAAACACCGCCAACGCTTGAAGAAATTGCTAGAAATACAGCTATTATGGAATTAACGCGAAAGAATGCTGAAGAAAAAGGATATATAACGAAGGATCCCGGAAGCCAAAAAATTCAAGTAAGGTATTTCACATTTAAGGAATCAATTGGGCTAGTATAATTTTAAAATCGAACCAATAATATTTGAAAAAGCTTGATTGGCTTGAAGATATCAAGAATGAAACGAAGGCTGTATTTTGTATTCAGTTACTAATTAGTTCTTGTTGAAATGTTTTACAGAGCTTTCCAAAATATGACGAGTACGAAATTTCGCCTGGAGAGAAGCAAGATAAGGATAAGTAATACGAAATCACACGTATCTAATTATAAAATTAATAAAATTTCAAGAGCCACTGTGTATCCGTGCATTGATAACAAGTTTCTTGATTTAGTCAGAAGTTAACATACAAATAAAAGCCTAAAATGGTTAAGTTATAGAATTGTTGTTCTAAAAATTGATTGTTAGTAGTGAACTCATTATTATTTTTCTTCTACAAAACATTACGTCATAAAATCAGTGTCACGAAAATGTTCATCACAAATTTTTTAACAATAGTTCAAGAGATTTCTTTGCTCCCACTTTCCTCTTCGAACCGCTTTTGGGCCACTCGAGATTGAACTATGATGCATTTACCTATTTTGCAAATAAGTCTCGTGAATGCACTTAAAATTATATGACCAAGTTGCCTCTTTATCTGCAAAGTATCTTGTTAACAAAAATACTGATCGAGCATCCCAATAAGTATTTAATTAAAGTGCGTTTACAGAATTTCGCATTCAAAAATTTATTTGTACACAGTTTCACCCGTGATATTTTTGTACATGTAAGACAAATGTACTATAAATTTTAAAAAACTATGCAAATTTAGCATAATAGACATTATAAATTTGAACCCATAGTACTAAATTGGAATGACAGTATCTGCGATACAAAAAATTAGTCGAGCCAAATACACACACGTTTGACTCACTCAAGCAAGCAACAATCTTTTGGTCACCACATCACACAACAACAAATCAAAACTCTAATCTGAGTACTATGTATGCAAAAGGAGCTGTTGAAATCAATTTGCAACTAGTAACACAATGAATGCATAATAATTATTGTAATCTTGACAATAAAGTAATTTAGACTTCATTGTCATGTCGATTGAAAGATTGTGTGAATTATTATTAGTCAGTTTTGTTGCTGCTGTTACTTCGAAGTGTTCGGGTGGTTTTAGGTTTTGCGGAAGCCGATGACTTCTTTGTACTTTTTTTCTTCTTGTCGGCCTGCTCGAAAGACTTGGATAATTTCCAGGACAGAATCAAGGAAATGATGAAGAGGGGGGACAAACACAGAAATAAATAGTACAGGAAATCCCATGGGTTTGTCACGATCCAGACCATCCATTCTTTCCACCAGTCCTCTCCCTCAATTGGAATGCTCCCGTCTCTTTGAGGATCACTTCCGTCCATCTTAAGATCCTTCAACAAAAATACCAATCAATAAATAAGACAGGTCAAGGTCACATTCAATTCTGACTACAGCCCTTATACTGTAATTCGTAATTGTAAATACAAAACGTATTGTATTGTAGGTAAATTATATTGTACAGTCTACAGTACAATTAATTACAATTCAGAATTGTAAATGTACGCTCAAAAGTTATAATTCACTATATTAAGGGACTAATTCTGACTTCCATTGCCAAAAAAACCGATGTTCCCAGTTTACCAAAATACATATGCCACGCTTAAATTAGGTACTTTTAGTTAGTTACTGTACGATACTTATGGTATATCAGTTCAAAAAACAAAAGTTCTTCTCAAAATCTTGTAGATACTTTGACAAACACAAAGTACAAGTCTCAGTAAAAATTATGGCTAATTACTACTAATTAATAATAACAGAGCAACACTTACCTCTAAAAAATATTGTAGTTAAAAAAAAGTCTGTCAAACTTATTTAAAAAAACAACACCCACTATTTTTGTTGATGTTGAAGTAGTTGAAGTTGAACACTTGTCAAAAGTAATTGCTTTCAAGCCAAGCTGGTTGCCGCCTTAATTTTTCAGCTTGTGTTCTGGTCTGGTTGTGCTTCTCTTCCGTCCCTCCTATCCGTGTAGTTTGTAGTTCTCATTTTGGGCTGCAGAGATCATAATATTTTTCATCCTGAAAAACACGCTCACCTGTGATTATGATGCGTAGATTCCCTTTCATGAAAGTGCGTGCAGTCAAGTGCAGTGCGTATGCGTAAAGTATTGAGTTTATCCAGCAAAAAAGGAAGCGTCATAATCAGCTCAGCCCAGCCTTTATACAGTCGAATCAGTATTTCTTCCAGCAATCTTTCCGGCAATCTTCCCGTGACCGTGAAATATTTTGGCCAAGGACCATACTGTAATTAATTATACACTTAAACTTCCATGTTACATTACTGATGCATTCCAAAAAATCCAAGTGTCTTATGGTTTGAGAATAATGATCTCGTAAAGATCCATCAATGCAATGATCGAAGGAAGTGATAGCAACTATAAAGCAATTAGAACAAAATAATTTACTACAGAAATATATAGAAACATAAAATATTACAAAGAAATTGTAATTATTACTTATTTTTTATTATTATGTACATCTAGTTATTGTTAGAACAGCTTTATTTACGATAATTGTTTAAAACAGTAAAATAATGTGTCTATGGACTAGATTCGTTGCTTCAAATGCACATTGTATTTTGACTCTTCACTAAAAGTAACATATTGGACAAACTTAATTTTTTAAACAACATCCATTGATTTCTGCAGCAACTATTATGCATTCACAATAGTCTTGAACTTCAAAGTGTTCTGTTACTGTTATTCTTTGCTTTTCATTTAGCGAGGTAACTGTATGAACATAAGTCTTGACCATATCCAGGAATTTATGTAACGCAACTAAATTTTTACACTAATTTTTCCGAATTTTATATTTTGAATTTTATTTCCGTGGGCGCAGCAGGTTCTTTACAAAAATAACTGTGGAGTGAGGAGAAAAAAGGATTGCTTTCATCTTGTATTTATCTCCAAGAGCGACAATCTTCACTGTTCACATTCTGGTCTCACCTTCCAAATCATTGCTACTTTTACTGTTCGCTAATAGCCCTCAGTACTCAGTCCAAAATCTCACATGTACGTTAAATAAAATTGATACTATGGAAATATTTGTCCAAGTTAAATCTTTAAACACCTTGGTGCAGATACTCCTAAGAGGTCGAATAGTAGTTCAAAGTTCTACCTGGCTGGGTTACGTAGTATGTACATTGCACGACGGCAAAAAAAAGCAGTATTGCCTCACTTACTAAACGACCTAGATGACTTTATATGTACATTCATTAAGTAACCAATACTCATTAAAAATCCTGGAATAAAAATAAAAATTTGGAATAAATCTTACAACGGAACGGAAAACAGCAAGAGAATTTAAATGAATGTATTTTGTATATCACAGACAGTAGAAGTTATTATTCTCTATAGTACGTTGAATAGTTGACTGAATGAATTGAAATGACTGCGTTGAGACCCGATGACCGATGATTAAAAACTGGAGCCGATTAAGATATGATGTTGAAACTGAGTGGAAGGTAAAAGGATTGCCGATGTGTTTGGTCGGTTTAAATGTTAACGATAAATACAAAGACTATCGGTAGTGCGGGAGCTGATGGAAGGTATGGCAATCCGATAAGATTTTAATCTCAAGACCTTCCGTCACATCCCATATGTCAGGACAGCATTCAAAATCCAATTCCTGGATTTTAAAGTATAGCACAGGTATACATAGTCACTCATCCCATCGTCTGGAATTCATCCGCTGGAGATGAGATGTACATTTGTCAAAGCTCCCATGAAATAATACAGGCATATAGAGAATAGAGATAGATTCTCAGTGTTCATATTATACTTTGCCTCTGATGCTCTTAAACCTCGTGGAGTGGTATAGGTATAGCTATGCTACATGCAAGGCAAAGACACTTCCTCGGTCGGTCCTCTCCGTCTCGTAATCAAGTATTAAATTCAAGTATTAAAGAGTTGGCTGAAGATTCGTGCTGAATGCAGTTGAGATGAAGAGGGCGAGGACAAGACACAAAGCCGAAGAATGTAAAACTCCGTCAACTCCTCGTCAGTCTGGAAGGGCACTGTGAAAGCAGCCGAGCTTCAGATGATGACACTCACGATAATAATTGTCTGGGTCTTGATCTCTTTGAATTTTGTCCGCAGCCATCACCACCACACGTTTACTACTGCTACTGCTTCTGCTACGGAGAACTACTGAGAGACATATTAAAATTCCTACTTGTGCCTCTGCTACCACTATTACGCTCTTCAGGGAGATCCTTCGCTCGGGTTTCAAATATTCTCTTCGTCATTATCGGCTCCTTTGTGTAATCTGATACTTTCCGATCGACTCGAGGTCGATGGCTGTAGTTCCTGGAACTGGAAGAGTTGCTTCTCGTTTGGCTGGAGTAGATCAGGGAAGGGTAGGATTTACAACGCGATTCAATTCTCACTTCGGTACACTCCTTGCACTCCACTTCGCAACACCAATTAAAGCGACACTCACCTACAATTCCACGGTGGGAATGATATTATTAAAAAAATATTAATTATGGGATTTGTCTTACTTCTATTAATTAGTGCCCGGTGAACTTATAGCAGTTAACTAAGGACAAAACAAAATTAAAGTTTTGGGAATTACTTTTGGTGCAAGCGTAGAGGTACGCATTATGCATAGCATGATGATCAGATTGCACTAAATATCACAACATTTAAAGTACTATCTTACTCTTACACCGAGCTACCTTTTTGACTGGCAGCATTAAAATACTGGTTCATAAAGATAGTGTTTCAACCGATTTTGACTAAATACAGTGGAAAGAACTTCACTATACTGGTTGGTTCTTCAAAGGGAATGATGTTTAGCCGATTTAGAGATAGACTAATATTTAGCTATACCAGGTTTAAATGGTTATAATCAATAATAATAATCAAAATAATCAAAAGTTAGAAAAAAAGATTGCTTTATGTAACCAAGATAGACAGAATGTTAATAACATTTTGTCTCTTTTTTTGAATTTATAATTCTATAGCAAGGACTTTTGAAAGTTGAACTACCCTAATATGTTGTTGAATGTTCTACGTGCTGCCTACAAGTATGTATGTACTTTCAAGCCATTATCAATTTTATTTACGAATTTACATAACGAAAGCCCTCACATATTCCGGTTTAATCTTAGAAATCCACTAAGCCAGTGATTTCCTTAACAAATTATATAAGCGGATAGTGAATTTAGCTACTTAACTCTTATCTATGACATGTAAATCTAATAACATGATACTGTATCTAATATGACACTATAAACTAACAAATAATTTAGAATAATAGTTCTCCCCCCCCCCCCCTATCCAGCCCCCTAGCATTACGGGCATCTTTGGATCATATATGTATATATTCTATGTACTGTGTATGGATCTGTAATAAAAAAACATAATAATAATAATAATAATAGTGTAACTTGCATTTTCCTCCTGCACATTGCCGTAGCAGATATGCAAGGGTTTACCGACTAAACCCGTATACGTGCGACTCGTATAAGGAAATTTCACTGTGCTAACGATAGATACATAGATTTAAAAATGAAACTTACAACGGAAGGAGACATATATTTGAATGGAAGTCCAACCACGTCCGCAACATAGTATATCACATGAGTCCTCCCCTTCAGATGTTGCATTACACGAACGGTTCCCAGTTCCAAGCATTCCTAACGTTAAATCAACAGAGAATTTGCTAAGGGTTTCTCCTTCATTTGTTATTAAATAGTTATCAGTTGAATTTTTTGATCAAAGCTTGAAAATTGAAAGAGTAAAGACTGAGTATGAAGCATAATAATTAGAATAAACGTAAAAGGTACGCGCATAATGAGGCGACCCAAACCGGAAGTTCAAGAAAGGTCAGGGAATGGATCGCTACTTGGAAAGGTCACGATGCTCATACCTGTCCACTTTTTTTCCAGGAAAAAATAGCAAAAAGGATTTTCCACCCGAAATTCAGGAAATTCCATGTTTGAAAATTTTAGCTCACAAAATTGAATTATAAGTTTTAAAAGCAACATTATTACGATAATAATTGTGGTAAAGAAATTAATAGTTCCTTAGAAAAAGTTCGATCGTTTAATGTGATCAAGTAGTACAGCTAATTTCAAGAGTTTATGGAATATTCAATAGTTTATAAGACAAAAGTACACACAAAAATGAGTTTAGCACATGTTAGGAAATTCAATTCAGGAATTTTTAAACGAAAAACAGGAAATGGGTCGCCCTATTGAGTTATGCTTAATGTAAAATATACATACATATTAGGTTGTAGATAATAAAGTAATAGAGATGCAAGGGATGCATGTACTACCTACTTGCACAGTGAAAATGATAATAAGCCACAGTTAGGCAGGTATATATGAGATTACAAAGAAAGTACGATTGAGCACAAGGGAGGATGGATCGGGAAGACAGAAGTACCTCGAGATTGGTTTAGAAAGCAAAAATCAGGAGAGTCCTCAAAATAAACGAGATTCAATTTGGTGGGTTTCTTTTGAAGTTTGTCGGCAGGAATGAGTCGGCCTGTTGGATCGATGGTGATTCTGATCGCCCCGTCGTACTTCTCTTTCAATGAGGAGCCAAGGGCTCGAATACTTGGCGGTGTTCTCCAGCAAGTCTGCATCGTACAGGAGCCACTCAGTCCATGACATTTGCAAAGTGAAGGTGCCTGCTTTTCAAAAGCCTAGACTTGCACAATACAACAACAACAAGACAATTTTTTATCAAATTTCGTCTCACTTTTTTTTCCCTCTTCGGCTCTGCTCCGTTATCTCTATCACTGACAGAGTGACAGATGCAGCCTACCTATGTACCTACATGTAAGCAACTGGTTGCCCCTTTCCTCTGCTTCTCTCTAACGTAGTGTTTACATATAAAGGAAACGTATTTTATTGTATTTCGTCACATGGAACTGCCATTCATAGAATATAAAAAGCATTAAAACCAGTTTTGGCTATCTTCATCTTTCACTGCACTGTATAATACTACCCCTTCAATTCCCAGTCAACACATTTTATCTCACAAGTCATCTAGGTAATCAATTTTTGAAACGTCCGGGAAAATATCCTTTAACTCATAATAAAAGTTGGTAGATAACACACACAAAATAGTCCAGGGATGGAAATTCAAAACATGTAAAAGAGTAATTACTGCACTTACTTGTCTACCGGCACGATTGTTGTGTAACGTTGCTCTAGCTTGGGCATCACGACTACTGCTTTCACCAGCATCCACAAATCGACGAACAAAGTTAAGACTAAAAATCACATTCTGTGCACAGCCTTTCCACTTAAAATGATTTTCTTTGTCTTTACCGGAGTCAACGCTGGATTCCTAAAAGAAAATTATTCAAGTGTAAAAGTATTCATTCCCTGCAAAGATTCGTTTGATCTCTATCTCCGATCAATGCCTTTGTACGTAGCATACATATGTAGGTAGGTAAGTAAGCATAGGAGCCCACAAATCCCATAGATTACTTTACTCAGGAAAAATGTGTGAAATTTATCAGATTTCTATTAATTCCTAATAAAATTCTCCATTACTCTACAACCCATAGTGCCCTGTATTACACAGTGGCAACTCTGAAATCTATTAGGCATTTATCGAGTCCCTCTATTAAGTCAATGGGGATATCAATCAGAGCCAATAGAGGATTATATTGGTGTTTTTAATGATCGCTATTGAATTTTCTTTCGATACATATAGATAAATCTGTTAAAATAGTTAACCAGTATTCGCTTTCTCAAAAATTTTCAATTGTACTGATTTGTTTGTTACGTTTAATAGTTACGCCAATAATATAGGTACTACATATTTAGCTACTACATATTTTAACAGAAGTAAGATTAGCAGAGAAAAAGCTAGAAAATTACATTCTTGCGGACTAGACCGCAGGATTGCCTCAGGTTTAGCTAGAGCTGGGGCAATGCTATTCAGTTTTAAAAGTTCACTGCAACAATTCGGTAGTTTCATTCTAGTAGTTTTCGGGAAATTGTATGGCGTCTGCAGAGCAATGAGTACCTGATAACGTCCTTAAGGTACAAATCTACTAAACGCCCTAGTACTCATGGGCTGATGAACTTAAAAAACGTAAGCACGTAATAATTACGTTAGGTACATACATACTTATGCTTTACGATTAAAGCATTTAAATATTTACATATTGCAGCTGTAAAGGAGGGAGAGCAAACCATTTTACGTAATTAAATTTCGTTGCAGGAAAATTTAAGGGAAAATCTCGAAATTCTGAGTCTTTGACCCGGGGAAAGCAAAAATAGTTTATATATTGAATGTAATTAACATGTTTATGGTTGTAATGCCTGAAGCCCTCATGATAAGGATTTTGATTCGATGTTTCATCTTCCTTCCTGTCTCCAAATCTTATCTGCACATTTTCCCGTTCATTATAAAACGTTCTCAATATCTGGAGAAAAGTAAATAGAAATAATGTAAAGTAAATGTTTACCACAATATCACTGGAACATCCACAAGACAGTTTGCCCGAAGCACAGTCTTTCGCCACCGTAAATATTGCACTTGCGGTAGTAATAGCGTTGAGAAAAGATAATTCTCGCGTTCCCCCTAAGGGAATAAACAGAATATACATAGGTTAGGCACATGCACTGTCAATCTGCTCACCGAGCGTACCACTGAGCAATTAAAGCTGTGTTTAACAAGTTTGAATTCTCACCTCGAACGAGATATTTCCCAAAAACGGACGCATCATGTTCAAAAGTTGAGCAATTCCATTTACTTGACTGAAACTGAAACTGACACTCGGAAATAGCACTACGAATACCTTCCGCAACACTTTCCATCACATCCGAATACTTTTGACAAATCTGTCTTTGTTTCCTGTAAGCTTTCGGAATTAATTCACAGAAGATTTTTGGGTCTGACCTTGGCTCAATTTCTAATTGACTCAAGTACCTGTACGAGTATAAACACGGGGAGACATTATTCGGCCCATAATTCGTTGTAACTACAATGTAATCATTACCCTGCCCTACACACTCATAATTCGCTATACACTTGCGTCGTATAAGAAATGTCACGGAGAAACAATAGTGTTTTACGAGTTCATATTATTTTATGACGCTGCCACAACCGTAATGAATGTATAGGTCTGGTTCTGGTACTGATGTGAGTATATTTCTTCTGTAAGCACTGAATTCTGAATGCTAATATTATTACAATAACTGTCAAGTTGTGATTTACTAATACTAGTAGTTTTGGTATGTTCATTAAAAGGAAAATTTAATTTCAATTTTTGTGATACCTTTGTAAAAATTATTAATCGAGATATAAATAAGCTCAAGCAAACTTACCCAAGGAGGGAACTACACTTACCACCAAGTTGTGTTAGCCACTTGCAAAATTCCGGAGAAAAAAAGGAAGAGTCTTAACAGGAGAAAGTGAAAGTCCATGCTGAGTGCATAGAATCAATTTCAAACTTTAATTCGTCCCATCCTGACAAGATTACGACGGCGATCCAACGGAATAAGTTAACACTTTAGGACAGATGCTGATAAGATCAACTTAACTCATGATGAAGCGAAATACATCTTTGTTATACAGGAAAACTACAAAATGACCTTTAAATCAATTTGAACCACTACCGAATGTCACAACCTTGATGAGAGAGATAGTTGTTTCTTGAAACAATGTGTTTTGAAACAATAACTAAAACATTCTCCGGGTGTAATTGTTACGAATGAAGATAATTGCTATTCGAAAAGAAGCTATAGTGTGCTACACCTGTAAGGTGCTGGCTAGGTGTTCTGTCATCCCTTTAGTTTGTGTGAGTGTGACTTGAGCTGAAGGAATGATGGAAGGTGATTGTCCAAAAAGTCTTTGTCAGTCTACCCTGCCTCTTATTTAGTGTAATGTGACGCGGTGGCAGTTCCAGTGAAGCCAGAGGCCCCAACTCCATACAATTTAACAACGTTCATCATGTCAATTTTTGTCATGAGCATTTCCTCGACTAGAATAAAAACTTTGTCATGATGGTAGGTATATAGTGTTGTATTTATGCATAAGCTGCGTCTCCTATGGCTGTTGTAAGTGCCTAGCCGGACTGTGATACTGTGTGTAGGTATACCTAGGTACTTTGTATTGGACGCATCCAACCATCAACCATCCAAGTATCTTTGCAATGAGATATTTTGCCCTTATAACCGGAGCCAGACTCTGTCGTCGACAAGCTCCTCACCATTTCGGCGGGGCTTCAGAAGAAACGCCCAACTTTACTGGATCAGCGAACACGGATTCCTGACGAATGTCGAACATGTAGTTCAGTTGAGAGGAGAGAGAGAGAGAGAGAGAACTCGTAGAATGTGTAGGGCTACTTCTTCTGTTTCAACAAAGTTTCAAAGTTTCTTTTAGTACTGCATAGTGTAGTAGGACAGAATACAATGTCTAGTTGGATGTATAATTATTATGCTTGAAGTAGTACATATGCACATGTTGTATGTAGAATTAAAGTCACGCCAAGCTGACGAACGGCTCGTCGTCGACTTCTTTCATGATTATGATTACATCTCGCAAACCTCCATCGGCCTTTATGAGTTTTCAACTCTTTGATCTCATCTCAACTATACACACTAATCGTTTTCATTATCCTCGAACATCTCCACAATCTCCATGCTGAGTCAAATAAGGGTGTACATGTGCGTCCTCCCCACGTTTGCTCCCATGTCCGCAGTCATGGATTATACTTACATACGTAATTCTATGTCTTTATTTTAATTTTGTAACTCTCATACTGCGCCATAGTCGCATTGAGTCAAATTCAATGGAATCAGAACAACAAAGTTTCCCAGAATTCAGAATGGAGTGTCTTCGAATAGGAGTCCCAGTGCCCAGGCTACAGATATTAGTTGCACGTAGTTACATAAGTGAACAATGAATGGCCATCACTGGGACAAAGGGGAAGCCACCATGGGCCACGGGTAACTCAACCAAACATAATGCTCAAGCAGCCACTGAAACCAATAACAGACAACTGTTTTCTTCGAGCTTCTACTTCATCGCTGTAGTCTGTAGTTCTCCTGTAGTCTGTCTGTGGTACGCCATAGAATTCCCTTCATGAAATTGATGATTTCCATAGTACTTTCTCCTTCCCCTTCGTCCAATATTTCTTAGACATACATGCTCCCAATCCCGATATTCCAAGCAGACACTTTTCTACTTTCAGTCTCTTTTGTGGTACGCAGTATATCCATAGTGGGCTCAGGTATAAGATATTTTAGTACCCTCATAGGGTGGCACTTAATTGACTTTACACCCAAGTGACAACTAATGATGATATGTAGTAGGCTGTTTGACTATTCGAAAAACTAGTACACTTTCTATTTGCCCAATCAAGGTGCTCGATGAATGGTAATGTGGTAAAAGTGACCATCTCCCAGTTTTTATGGTACAAAAATTAATTTTTTGCAATTCAAAAGTTGTTCACCAGAAAACGTCTTCCCATATTTATCAAATCCAACTGAAATTTGATATTAGGCAAATAAACCTAATTTGTATAGGCCTTTATATTCGTTGTTTGGCACAGTTACTTTTAATTCAGGAGCCAAATAATGCAAGTAGATCCAATCTGGCTACAAAGCAACAAAAGACAGATATATACATACACTTGTATTCTATTGGTCACCACGTACTACGGTAGGTGCTCTTTAAAGTTTCGGAAAAGCACGTGTGTATGCATGATGTGCGTTCATTTGCATCACTCTGTGATTGATTAATTGTAACTTTCCATACTTTCTTTATTACAGAGATTTGACGCTATCTCCTTTGTCGTTTTGTTTGTTCCTGCAACTTACTAGCCCTTTAGGATACACATACCTACTAGTAAAGAGGTAGCTTGGCTCCCAAGCAAGGCTGGCCAAAAGCTTTACTAGTATAGTCTAGTCTAGAAAGTTTTGTCCAGCCCCCGTTAGTCTAGTCTCATCACAACTTTTTCGAGACCTATTTAGTCCAGTCTAGTTAAAACGGACGATTTCCCCTAGTCTAGTTTAGTCAAGTAGTTGCCTATCCTTTAATATCGAAGAAAAATCATGGTCACGTTTTTTCTAGGCTCTTGTTAGTATAGTCTAGTCTGTTAACGACTAAACCAGACACCCGTCAAAAAAGCTGAAAAGTAGTCATCTAGTCGTTTAATGAAATTGAGCCATATTACACATTATAATGATCCTGAGATTCAAAGAAGGCGTAGAAAAACTAGGCTGACAGTCACATGGAATCGGTTTCTTTACTGAAGGGTTGCAGTAACAATGGCAAGAAGAGAATTATTTAAATTTCGAAACTAAAAATTCAAAAAACAGTTTCCTAAAAAATGTGGTGTAGTATGCAAACAAAACATGAAACAGGAAAAATACTTGATCAGCATATCATGTCATTTTTTCAAAATGAGATCCGCCTTTAGCATTACGAACTACTTAATTATCTCACCCTTATCTACAAATTAGTTGCATTTTTTTTCATACAATAAATGGGTACACAGATTTCAAGAAATAAATGTTTGATACCTTAGTAATAGCTAAATAGTCTCTAGAACATTTATGTACTTGTTTTTATTCAATTTATTACACATACAAAGGTAATTCATACGAAACAAATAATTAATACTTAAATATGTAATTTACTAATTGATAATAATAACAATAATTCCCAATTTACATCTCAATGAGTATGACTAGTCAGTTCAGTTTATGGTAGTAAAGTAAACGCAGGATTATCTCACTGATATTTTTTAGTAAGTACTTTGTAAACTTGGATCATTCAGTGTCCTTCTTTTTTATGTACTGTGTACTACGTCAGATCCAAATAAGATCAGAGCCATGCAATCCATAATTTTATCTAATAAAATATAAATTACAATACAAATAAATACTTGTAGATATGCTAATACACATTCACACTCGATATCTGCAACAATTAATTTAGTTATTATTATATACTGTCCAATATTTAACTGTAGAAAGTATACTATTACTTAGGTACAGCAAGTTGTCTCTAAATGATCAAATATTAATCACCATACCACCAACTGCGTAGTTAGTAGTACACATTTAAACTGTGAATGTTACGACCCAGAAAGTCCACTTACATTCCACATGATGAAGTACTTTATAGATTATAGTATAATTTAGAGTATATTTATTTTAGAACTCCATATTATGATTTGAAAAATTAGAAATTCGGGAGGCAAGGAAAATTTCAGCTCGTGATTAGGAAAAGATATAATACGTAGTTTTTATAAGCAGGCGACAGATATATTTTATTAGAGCTTACCAGTATTTCATTAAATTCTAAACATATCTAATAATATATAAGCTTGCTTCCTGTTTTTTTTCTCTTTGTGACATGTTGAGAAACGTCCATTCACTCAATAAACCTCAATAAGTTATAAACGACAGGATGATGCTTGGTTTTGGTTTGGCTAAAAAAACATATTACTCAGCGTTTGCAAACAAGATAACCTTTAACACAGCTAATTCTGAGAACATAAATATTCCACTTGTCACTGCTCTGTTCTGAAAATCACTCCACGTCCACACACACAGCATCTCAAAGAGTTGTTTGCTTAATAAAAAATAGGAGAGCGATAAGCTGGATCATTTTTACAGACTTAATAACGTTTTAAATCAGGACAGATGATAAATTTAAGTTGAAGGTGTAGAAAACCACAAAACGCTAATCCTTCAGAGATCAATTCTTTGTAGCGTTCCAATTTGAAAACGCACTGTCGTTGCAATAATTCTTACATAGCGGTGACATAGAGCTCTACGAGCACCTTCCGACACAGGTGGAAACAAAGTATGACGCAGTGTACGCACGTACTCAATTGTTTGTTTCCTCATTATAACATTACATACTACATTGAGGGCAGAGCTGTGGTCGTAAGAATTTTCACACATACGAATTCGGGCCCTGTAATGGCAAGCTATCCCACGCTGATTGTATTCACGAAGAATGATTTCTTGATTTTGAAGAAAAATATATTGTGCAGAACTTACAACCTTAAGTATTGAGGTATCAGTATTATGCGAAATGATCAATGCGTACTCGCACTAATATTTCAGAGCATTCTGCAACTATCTTGTTAGGAAACACTGTTTTAACCGTAATGAAGGAAGTCTGAATTTGTGCACAAGGGGCACTACAATGCGAAGAATTAATGTCCACGACCATATTGTTGTCACAAGTTGAATACACTAGCAGGAATTTTCAACAGGGAACAAATGACACAATTACGATAACGACATACAATCCAAGATCTTCTGGGTGACTTTTGAGTAAAACTAATAAGTCTTAGCTAAAGTCACACGTCAGACACGAGATAGCATCTGAATAAGGCTGGAGGGCAGAAGAGTCTCTAGCTTGTCCAACAAATAAATTATAGGTAGTGATAGCCAACCAACAACCTAGAGAGACCATGAAAACAGTTATAAATTTATGAGGTACACGAGGTGCAAAGAAAGAACAAAATAAAACAATACATTAACTACTAAACTTACGGTTTTCGCGACAACAGCCATGTGATCTGGATACTGATGAGTTAGAAAAGCGATTAGAGCGGTGAAAGTACACAACCCTGCAGTGAACATAATGAAAAACGGAGTTTCCCGTTCTGGAAAGACGCTCACTTCATGATGTGCTGTAAATATTTAATACATTATAAAGATTTAGTCTTAACAATGTCGCATGATTTGGTAAAACTGGTCAAGAGTTAGCGAAATACCTGGAAGAATCTCTCTGTCGGGACATTCAGTGCACGGAGGATACGGGAAAAATAGATTGCCTTTCTCTAATGGTCTTGGTATGGAAGCAAAAGTTCCTTCCCACGTACACGCAAGTAGCTGAAGAGCTCCATCAACTCCTTTCCAATGGGGCAAATGGAAGAACGCATAAGATACCGCTTCTGAATCACCACGCTTTAGTAAATGCTCCGGCGGAAACACCATGGGTTTTAATTCCAGTAAATACTACACACATAAATCAACCGTGTACATCATGACGTTCTCGTATGGATCAATCCAATGCCAAATCATTAACGTAGTTGAAACATTTACAGACTAATACTACCTTAACACGATTAATATCTTAATACAGGGTTCAAGAGCGATTGATATTTTGATTTCTTACTTTAGGAACGTGGGGATTGTACTCTACTGCCCTATGAATTGCTTCAATAGCATTCATTTCAGCTGTACTCAGACCGCGTTTAATAAGTCCTGATTCAGTAACAAATCTGTGAAACAAATAGGTAGTACGAATTCGTCATTAAAAATTTAAAAAAACAATTCCTTCCAACATTTTGCAAGTAAGAAGCTAGAACAAAGTTCAACATTTTATATCAGCTTACTTATCAGAAACCTGCCGAACTTTTAGTAACGCAGACGTATAGCACAAAGTTGCAGAGCGTGGAACAGAACCATCGTCATACTTGGCAAGAACGGCTTGAACATCAGCATAAGCTTGCATCTCCAGCAATGCTTCAATGAGATTCTCATGAACTAGAAGGACACTCATAATTGGATGTACTTCTTTGGTTAACTATAAAAAATTATTGTTAATCAGGTTTAAAATTTATTTAGTCATGTTTAGAAAAATCATGAATAACAGAAAACTTAAGTGTCAGTTTACATCTCGGAACATCTTAACAGCCTCCTTCAGTCGTCCCAACTTTCTCGCACACATAGCTAATCGTCGTTTGATATAAATGAGAACGTTGACATCTCTTCCTAAAATTGAATAAACTCGCTGTGTATTGTGATACACGAAAAATCGGAACAATTAATATAGCAAACATCTACATCCAAAAGACTTTACAACAGTGTCGGACTTACTGTGAAGACTATCGCTGCTAGGTCCATGTATTTGAGATAATTGTGATTTCTTTAGATTTGATTCTGCGGATTTTAAAGCTTGCTTTAAAAGCTTTTCACTATCAGTAATTGTAAGCGCTTCTTCTTCTGCCAAAAGTATATACGCTGTTGCACAGTCCGGATTTTTTTCTATTGCTGCCTTAGCTCCTTTTATTCTTTCCTGAGGATTTCTTTCCCTCCAAGCAGTCTGCATTACTGCATAATTTGAGATGTTGTTTAAAACAAATGAGCAAAATACACTTATACACTGTTTTACTTTATACTTAACATGTAGGGTAGGTAAATGTGATAAACACTTAAATGTGATAATCAATAATATAATAACGGAAGTACTAAAATAATCCGAAGGTATTGCGTTATTTCTAACTGGCATGCAATGGGGTACGTTATATGTAATTACTAGCTGGACGGTTTCAAACCTAAGAAAACCACAAGACTTTAAGCTCAAGTTGTCCAAATATCTCTCGTTCAAGTTTATTTTCATAACTTGCAAGGTCTTTTTTCGGATTTTGGGAGTTAGGCACAATTTTGCCAATCATTTAAAACTTACTTTCCTCACGTAACTACAATATTGTAGAAGTTTTATTTTTATATTTTAAGTTATACAAGTTTTTATAATTTCTCCCCATTTTAGGGTAGTTCACTTAATTGTGATAAATTCTGTTTTGGCACTAAATTTGTGTGTTAATGCTAACGTTATCATTGATATTATTTTAGTGTCATTCTCAGCCGCTTTCGTAACAGTTTTAACAGCAATACCAGGTTAAGGTAGCTACTTAAAATGACTTTCAGCTCAAAGCACCAAAACACCGAGAAAAAACCGAGTTTACTGGCAGGTAGAATAAGTGTTTCACTTTGACTGTGAACTCATTTTTCTTGCCTATACAGACCAGTGCAAACGTTAAAATATTATTTAGCAGTATTTCTTACACAGACTAAATAAATAATGTGTTCCAATTTAGGGATCTTGTTAAAAAACCCCTCCGTTTACCGTAATGCTAAAATGGCTCTTTACTGAGGGGCTTTTCGTGGGTTTGGAGATCATTTAAAGTATGATTGGAACGTTAATTGTGCTTATTTTGATAAATAATGGTTAAATTCAGTTTGCACTAAACCTTGCTAGTCAAAATCCATAAGATCAAAATTTATCACATTGAAGTGTCATTCGGTCATTTTCGCGTATGCTGAACTCACTCACTGATGTACTTTTTGAAGTCAATTCGCAGACTAATGTAAAATTGCTTTTTGATAAACGTGTAGAATTGTTTAGTGTATTCAGAAAAGTTTTCTAGTCTCGAACATATTCATCCTCGAATCCTCGTAAGTTTCTGAGAGGTGCAATTCGAAACTTGAAGAAAAGTTATCACATTTACGTGCACGTACCCTACTTTAAAAAATCAACTGCTCGAGTTAGACAAAAACAAATTACTGAATATTTGAACTTACATGAATATTCAGGTCTGGTAGAGTCACTATCACAAGTGAAAAATGTTTGATGATCTTGAGCTGATAAGTTCATGTCGTAAAATGTTAATGGATCCTTCTTTGTTAAATGAAAAAAACGAAGATACTCAGCCCCTCTAAAGAGATTCAACGGGTTCCTCCATACTTTGCAATCTAGGAAGTAATCATAGTATAACAAATTTAAGAATCTAAAAGCTACCCACAAGGGCTGCCAATGACCAAAGCAAATCCTCTACTACAAACAAAGAATAAAAAAAAATTAAAAAATACCTGAAGATGTTTGACTCTGATTTGTCGAGACTGCTCCATTCCCCTCATTGCTTCCATTTCCATTGCTAGAATAATCTGGAGGTCCTAATAAAGGACCCAAGTGATTTAACGATACTTGCTCTATGAATGACGTACCATATTTTCTGTAGTACCACCATTCAAATATCTGACAAACCAAAAAATGCATAACATATTAGAATTTATTTCCTAAGTCAGAAGTCTACTGATTACGCGTGCAATTCCTTAGGTCATACTACACAATAGATGCTGAAAATCCTTAAAAAGTAACTTTTACAGGAATGAAATGTGGAATGTATGGAATGTGTCAAATGATGAATGAAGGAAATTCAAACTTACAAGTATTAAACCGGAAATCAAGGAAGACGTCCCAGTCAGTGCAACGTAGAATTTGGGTGTCAACGAGCTGAGAAACATGGTAGCTGAAATACAATAGAACAATCCAAAATAATTATAATAAACCGTTTCAATTACAACTACATGGTACTTACGTATCTTTCAAAATTCGAAATTCAGACAGATGAAAGAGACAGATGATATGATCATGTTTACAGGGATCAAAATTGAGCAGATTACCCATTCCAATATTTTCACTGATTTTCAAAGGTCCTCGTAAATAATAAAGGACGAATACTACAAGAAGAAACCAAAATGCCCACAGATAAGTCCAAGACCATACAATCCAATTTTTAAAATTTCTTAAATGGATCAAAATCATTGCAAACAGCGATGATTGCCGCAAAGTCCTTGCATATTACTACCACATTCCGGAAGCTGCAAGCTGGCCGAATGCCGAATACTGTGGGTCCAATTCGGCCGGATCATTCGGATTTTGTTCAAGTCAGCCGAATCCGACACCCGAATGGAGGTCCAAGTTGGCCGAATGCCGAACGAAAGCTCCAAGTTAGCCGAATTCCGAATTGCCCAAGCTGGCCGAATCCGAATGCCGTTCGGATGGTTTTGCAAGCTGGCCGAATGAAATATGCAAGCTAGCCGAATACATTCGGGTAAAATTGGCCGAATTATTGGGAATTTGTCCAAGTTAGCCGAATGGAGGTTTTTTTAAATTTTTTCACAAACTAATATTTTTTCACACTGTGCCTAAATGGAGTGATCGTATTGTATCGTGAAGGTCACAAGTGAATTTCAAAACAAATTTAGATTATGCACCATAGAAAATGATGAAATGCACGGAGGACCAACAAAGTGCTACCGGATCAGTCGCGAGAGCTGGAGGCAAGTGCAACAAGGCTAGCACTGGGCAGCCTAAGTTATGATGGTGACCAGCGCACCAATGCGCACGAAATAAGGGTGGCAATGGATATGTGACATTTAGTATCTTAAGCATTTGTTTTTAGTGCTTTTACTGCTTTGGGATCACTCCATTTAGGCGCAGTGTGAAAAAATATTAGTTTATGAAAAAATTTTAAAAAACTTCCATTCGGCTAACTTGGACAAAATCCAAATAATTCGGCCAATTTTACCCGAATGTATTTGGCTAGCTTGTACATTTTGTTCGGAATTTGGCCAGCTTGCACGACCATCCGAACGGTATTCGGATTCGGCCAGCTTGGACAATTCGGCATTCGGCCAACTTGGACCACCATTCGGGTGTCGGATTCGGCTGACTTAGAGAAAAATCCGAATGATTCGGCCGAATTGGACCCACAGTATTCGGCATTCGGCCAGCTTGTATATATCCTGTATACGAATTCGTACTTTGACGAATCTTCGTACTCTCCCTCCTTCAACTCTTTAGTCAAATCTCAAGAGCGTAGATGTCCGTCCATTTTCAATTTCCAGGCCACTGACTGCCACTTATGGATCTTTGAATCAAGACCGACTCACAGGACACGCCCAAAGCCCAAAATGAATCGTCTTATTCTACGTCTTTGTCAAAAATTGTCTGCATGCATCTTTAATTTGTTAAATACTATTTTAGATTAAATTATTAATAAAGTAAGACTAAGGAGGGAAGGGTACGAGCTGGCTAATTTGTAAGTATGGAATATTCTTGTACTTTTTTTCTGGAAAAGCATGTCAAAAAACATGACTGGATGCGATTGAAAATGGTTTTTTTTGTTCCGTCATCCGATTTTTTGAAGATTTTTTATAACCGTTGTATTGGGCAAAATTGACATGGACAATTGACCTCTGGCCGCCGTTTGCTTGCGTTTTTCAGGTATTTAGGTTCAATCCATGTGGTCCCATACACCGAAATTATCAGGAGAAATAACTGTACCCTTGTATGAAAACTGGCATTATAAAATCTTATTAATTAAATTATTATTATTAAATAATATGCACTTATACAAAAAAGGACCTCGTGCCTTTCCCTCGTAAGTAAATAGGTACTCCGGAGAACGAATTCCTGTACTAAATTAGCTGCATGAGTACTTCTTAAATCCGTATTAGTATTTTCTAGAACCAGTTACATTGCATTTAAAGAATAGCTTTAACTAGGTAAGCGTTTTGATGTATTAATTGGATTGCTGAAAAATCCATTTACTGATGTTCGGCATTACCATTGCACTTATTTGATTTGAGTCGTATATAACGTCAACGTAGAAACTACAAAAAATATAAATTAATTTTGTGTTTTTCGAATTCGACAGTCTATGTATAAATTAATTTAACTGGAGTAAAATTACATAACGTTAGCATAGCTATGTATGTATAAATGTTCTTGTGCTGGAGTATTGCAAAACAAATTGAAAAGTAATTATTTTCTAGAATCGACACTAAGCATGGATGTTAGTTAGGCAACATTGCACTTTTCGTACTTGGAGGTCCAAAGTCTTAATTGTGAATTGGGGGCAAAATGCCACGGAGTTACACACGTCCGGGTGTTTCTGGGAGAGTCATATGTCCGGATGCCTTCCAACATGGGTGAGAATTACGCACCGCTTGAAAATTCAATTTGAAGATTTTACTAATCCATTTCCTAGTATTTCACAAGGCAGTGTTCAAAATAAGGGACGTAGGAAGTACAACACGACCATGGAAGTAACAATAAACGAAGTGCGTACCTAGATATTAATTTTAAATTTTAATCTTTTGGTCCCAAATGTGGCCACCTTAATTGTAGCTTAATTAACGGATAATGTCGAGCTTATTAGAAATGATACAGGTTGGGGCAAAATCGTGTTTTTCCGCTGCGGTTTTCACACATGACAAATTCATTGTTGGGGTACACCATGACTTAATACTAATACTAGATCCAACTGATAAATTGGGGCGAAAAGCATTCCCGTGCTGTGTTACTAGTTAAGTACTACCAGCATTTTCCACCAGATAGATACTTTTATTGAAAACTTGTATGAATTTTGTGCCACTAATAATGAACATAATAATCTACAACAATAATAAATTGTTATAATTTGGAAATTCAGACCATCTATTAGTATTTAGTACCAAAATGGATAACAAATGCATATATAAATAAAATATTCTACATTGGTAAGTAGTTGTGACACCTGTGACCGCATGCAAGGAGATAAAGCGCTACGGTCAAAGCAATGGAGCTGAAATGACATAGGTGCATAACATAAATAAATATAAGTAAGAGTTTAACGTTCGTATTCTCTCAGCGAATCGCTGATTTCCAGGGATAAACACTTTGAATACACTTTACATATATAGTCATTACTTATTACTTTTCTTGTTGATTTTATTATTTCTTACTACTTTTTCTAGAGAACAGAACTCTAGAAAGCCTAGAGACGGAAGGAACTCTAGGACCTGCAACGTAAATACCACCGAGCCTTGCAGGATTACCGAACAGAGGTCATCCATCAATTTCAGAATGAGTTTGGCTGTTACTTAACCAGAAGGGCTCTACAAACTGGTTAACCGCCACACCAACCTACTTACTGCTTACATAATGGAATCCAAGAAACGTATAATTTATTCACTTCCTTCACAAATAATGTAGATTAATCAACTTCTATATTCAAAACACACATTTTACATTCACAATATGTTTGAACTCAGAATTATGAAATATATTGGTCATTCTGACGGAAACAGAGCAACTCCTAGTATTGTTGCTACTGTCATTGGAATGCAACTTTCTCCTGCACTTCGTCAGTTGGGGCCGTTCATTTGTTACACACCGCTAAATCGAGCCTTTTTTTCTACCACCGACCGCTGTAACGCGTTTGTAATGATACTGTTTCCTACCATCCACCCATTGTAACAACAAAAATAAGCGGTGTTTTAAATTCGCCTGTTATAATTCGAAATTGTTGTCAACAATATCAAGAGAGCGACTCGTAGTAACATTTATATCAATCTCATTTTTTTGCTTTTTTTAACGGCCGGCCTGCTTAGTAACAACACGCTCAATGCTCTCCATATATAACAGGCTCATTAAAATCGAGTGAAGGAAAAGCACACGCCGGATCAGGTCGATATTCCTTATCTACAAAACATCCAACTGATCCTATTATTTTATAAATTATTATTGGGCAGCTAAAATAACGATACGCTTCAGATATTACGCCGTTACAAGCTAAAAACACAGTATCCTTTGCAAATCACCATTGACCGTTCACCATCAGAACTAATATTTAACAAGGTATACTTACAACAGAAAGTTTTAGAAGAAGGTTTGGACCCTTTCCTAAACTATTTCCCGATTGGTTAATTTTCTTAAACAATTTTAATAATGTTCAAGTATTTACTTAATTCTTAGATCTAAATTCAACAATTAACTAAATTACAATTTATGCGTCCACTGTAGAATGCTTAACTTAACGTCGTATCGGTTGACTGATAAGACGTTAAGCAGAATAGAGCTGCACTGCAGTTTATGAACTTCAATTTACATTTATATTTGTGTCCTTTATGTGTCGACTGTACAGATGGACCACCGACAAGTATAACGCTCTGTTAAGCTGTTACCAACTACCACTACCCCACAGTGCCCGTTATGTAATATATGCAAGGCCTCCAAGTCCAACCGGAACTCACCGAACTTAGGTCAAATTGCAGTTACACTCACGATATAACACTTTAACGTAATAAGTACTACAATGTAATCCTTCCAGTTTGTTATAAATGTACCTACATATCAATAACTAATCTAAACTAATCTGTAACATAGGTTACGGGTACTAGGAATAGGGTTTCAATTTTTCACACAAAATTCCTTGCTAAACCCATTGGATAATTTATGCAAGATCCCTGGTGAAAATCAGATTTTGCAGGCAGATTATGTTCAGCTTCCAATTAGGGGATGAACCCTATGTTTTCTCGCTGATTGCTGTAACTTCAACCTATAAGTCGACGAAATCTCTTTAAAGGGCATGTCCATAAATGACGTCTGCATTTTTCAAAATTTTTCGACCCCCTCCTACTCCGAGTTTGCACTTTTTAATATTGGCATAAATGAAGACTCACCCCCTCTGTTGCTACCGTAATTAATGGAAGCCGCCTAATCGTAAATTTAAGGTAACAAAATGAAATATGTACCTTATTTAGAAAACCAATTCGTGATTGAAATAGTGGTTGTGTAGTTATTGTGATTCACAATCACTCGCACGTGTTGTTCTAGTGAATATTTTTTTTTCACAATCACTACTAGTGACTAGAATTGTGAATTCTGAAATCTCAATTTAGAGTTTTAAAGCTCTAGTATAGGGTGTATAAAATCCACTAATTTGATAAGCCAAGAGCTCATTCCAAATCCAAGTCTTCTAAGAAAACCATCGAATGTGACTCAGAACCAAAAGACAGAAGACAAATAACAATTCACATTTCGGATTTCCTTTTGTTTTTGACCAGTGTTCAAGCCAGTGCTGCCCAAAATTTTTGCTCGTCAAGTCAAGTCTTCTTGTCACGTCCAAAATCAAAGGCAGCTAGTCTAGTCTAGTCTAGTCACACTTTTTTCGAATCCTGTCTAGTCTAGTCAACTAGTTAGCTCCCCTCAACATGGAGAAGATGGTGGCTAGTCTAGTCTAGTCATTTGTTTTCTGGGCCTTTTGTGAGTCTAGTCAAGTCACAAATTTTGAAAGAGGCAGCTACTCTAGTCTATTAGTCAAGTCAAGCGGCCCAAAAAAGTCGAAAAGTTTAGTCAAGTCATAGTCATCTAGTCAAGCTTGTCTTGTCGGTGCGTGCATTTAACATCTCCTACAGCTAACCGGGATTCAAGGCGGAAATATTACTTGTGATTTTGTGTCGAACTTAAATACTGAGGTGACTTGAAAATATGTCAATATAATAATTTTTTGAAAAGTCAAACAAAGCCAGGAGGGTTTTTTGTGTGGAAATTTCAATCATTCTCGATGTCTCAGAGGAGGTTTTTCAATACTTAAGAACTGGTAGTTCAAGTTTTAAAATGGTGTTCATACAATACAAATCTGCACTACAATACATCCTTATTGCTGTAACTTAACTTTTTTCGCGTACTATCAGTATAGCTACGACAACGTTGTACCAGTTTACAATATCAGTGTGCATCTGATACACAGAGTTCCCATCAAATCAGAATCAGATCCTATTCCAGTACTAAGGATACGGTGTTTGGAACCTGGGAAGTTTGACAAGCGAACTCCCTACAGTTTCAACTACCTAAATTAATAATTATTGTAAACACACGATTTCTCCAAGGAAATACAAACCTAACTTGTGACAAAGCTTTCTTCCGAGGCTCATATTTACTTTACTCAGTTCATTTTCATTCCGGGCTTCACAGTTGTTCAAGTAGCAGCATGAATGAGTATTAGCACATTTATTTCTATATACCACAACACCTGATAGTGGACGGATCTTTTTAAAACAAATTGGGGCTGAGGAGCCACATGATTCGCAATTCATTAATAGTAGCTATAATTCCATTTGATACTACACATATGTACTACACTGGATTGGACCTGCTCGACTGTACCAATAAATTCAGTTTAAAAAGTATTTTTATAAAGTCGATTTAATATTTCAAATTTTTCCCTGAATTTCAGATTAATTCAAAATGCTGCCAAAGTACATGTTATCCATAGGTGTGCTCATGGGAGTAGCCGTAGCCTCAAACTGTGAAGGAGTTTTTAAAGGACCTCAACCCCACGCACACAACCATGTCAACAGACGAGATGGAAATAGCGGGGGTGGCGGCGGCTATAGCGCTTCTTCTAATAGTTACGGCGCGCCCGCGGCACCGTCTTGGGTAGGTACCTTTCTAATTCAACAAGTTCAAAGCAGTGGTGGTTATGGAAGTACTGGCGGAAGCTCTGGAGGTCACGGAGGCGGCGGCTATGGCGCACCTTCTACTGGTTACGGCGCACCCGCGGCCCCTTCTACTGATTACGGCGCACTCGCAGCACCTTCTACTGGTTACGGCGCACCCGCGGCGCCCGCTACTGGTTACGGCGCACCAGCGGCGCCTGCTACTGGTTACGGCGCACCTGCGGCGCCTGCTACTGGTTACGGAGCACCCGCGGCCCCGTCTTCGGGCTATGGCGCACCCGCAGCACCTTCTACTGATTACGGCGCACTCGCAGCACCTTCTACTGGTTACGGCGCACCCGCGGCGCCTGCTACTGGTTACGGAGCACCCGCGGCTACGTCTTCGGGCTATGGCGCACCTGCAGCACCTTCTACTGGTTACGGCGCACCAGCGGCATCTTTTACTAGTTACGGCGCACCCGCAGCACCTTCTACTGGTTACGGCGCACCAGAGGCGCCTGCTACTGGTTATGGCGCACCCGCGGCATCTTCTACTAGTTACGGCTCACCCGCGGTACCTGCTACTGGTTACGGCGCACCAGTGGCACCATCTTCGAACTATGGCGCACCAGCTTCATCTTCTGGTTACGGAGCTCCAAGCGGAAGTTACGACGCTCCCACTGGTGGCTACAGGGGCGGCGGAAGTGCTGGAGGGTGGGGGACCGGCGGTGGCGGTAGCATCGGAGGAAATGGTTACGGGGGCGGCTGGGGAGGTGCCACAAAAAACCACCAATTTCAAAGCAGCAGTGTTTGGGGAAATAGTGGGGGAAGCTCTGGAAGTCACGGAGGTGGAGGCAGCGGCGGCAGCGGTTGGGGTCAACAGCAACAAAGGAGTGGCAGGAATGGAGGCGGCGGCAGAATCAACTTCAATCGAATCGTCACTCAGTTCAAGGGCAAAATACGCGGCGTTTTCCAAGGAATTAAGGGTACATTGTCGGGTCTGCTCTAGAACAAGGTCGTTTGAACGTGAAAAGGGGGCGGGAGTGGACGGGGACAGAGCAGTGGAACGTGACGGCGGATTGGGTCAATAACAACAACAAAGCAATGGATGGGGACAGGGGGGTAGCGGAGTAGTAGTTGTTGCAGTACCGTTCATGGGAGAAAATAAATAAGCTAATTTCCATTTTAAGACTGTTATTTTAAAAAGGCTTTAACAGGATTGTTTACCGTTCAACCAACTTTTTGTCTGTCTACATATTCAAAGTATGTGCGCAGACAAATAAACCCTGTTAGACCTTGATTTCACTTGCAGGTTTATCCATGATTAACTTTTACAGTAGTTAAGATATCGATGATTAGCGTGTGAAATACCAAGTAACCATCGTTTTTACATCTCATGGTTAGTGCGGATTTCACACGCTAATCATTGATAAACTAGCTATAGTTAAAGTGAACCATGGTTAAAGGTGCAAGTGAAATCAAGGTCTTATAAGCTGAATTGATGTTTGATTACATGAGAAAGAATTCAGACATTTACAATGACACCTGTAGTTTAAACTTAGATTTGGGAGGGTCCTAAATTCTAGTTTAAAACAACTATAACCACAAGTCACATCAGTCCAAAATAAAAACGTATGAGCCAAAAGTAATAAATGTACGAGCCATTGCTATTAGATACATATATGTAGTATAATAAATTTGTTCAGCTCGGTAAGTAATTAAATCTTATCCGCAGCTCCAACTCGTCATTACAATGACTTTCATTTAGCCCCGCTGCATAAATATAATAAGGCAACATGTTACTTATTAATCCGTTTAGTTTTGCAGTACGTTAGCACCTACCTCGATTGCCGTGATTTTAAGTATGTATGTGTGCAAGGCACATTTCATATTGATTTTCGATTGTTCATATTATATAATACAATGTTTAATAACCTAAAACTAGATTCGGACAGTTGTTCCCTCCTCCCAAATAGCCAAGCCTCAAAAATAATTAGAAAGGTTTCAGCATTTATACATCAGGTGTGGGAATAGGGAAAGTCAAGACTTAGGATCGAACTATTAGATTACAATCGTGAAAAAGGTCAGTTAAGTTGAATTCAAATGCCTGCAATCACACTCATTCCGTATGCAAACCAGAAGCGAAATATGATCTTTACTTTCGCTAATTGTCAATAGCCGTCAATCACAAATTCAATTGCTCAATAACCTGGTTGGTAATGTGAGGTATTAGCATATGTATAATGTATTGGTTCGTTGGAGGTAAAACCGCAGGCTAGAACTACTAGACTAGCATTTGCGTCAAAGAATAATTACTGAACAGATAATTACAAGACTTGCCTCTTTCTCTAAAACTAGTGATGGAATTTCTTGAACCTTGAAAGTATAAGTAAGGATTAGAACAAGTTAAAAGTACCTACCGTAAAACTTCCAAAGACGGCCGGTCTCTAAAGATAACCGGTCTCTAAAGGTAGCCGGGGTAAATCCGGTCAAG